>JAIPRN010000978.1:0-57771 GCA_025469175.1 Geopemphigus sp. TES_GeoC_2020 | reverse complement strand
TGTGTGTGCGCGCGCGTGTGTGTGTGTGTGTGTGTGTGTGTGTGTGTGTGTGTGTATATATATACATATAGGGGTTTGAATTGAGAAGAAAATATGTTCGATTGATCCAAGGAAACGGTGAATATGACGACATAGTTTTCGAAATATCAGCATACGTTTTTACATAGAGTGTAATTTTTATGGTTCGGGGCTTTTGATAATTTATAATATCATAAGGGGAAAATAAAACAAAAATTATACGGTTAGTTTCACAAAGGGTATACATATTTGAGCTAAAACAAAATGAAATTGAATTCATCGACGACGTATAACGATAATTATAAAACGTATTTGGATTTATAAGCGAATATTTATTATAGTATAATTGATCGATTAAATACTTTAATAAACAATTTATAAATATACTAATTAAGAATTATAATTAATCCACACTAGGAAGGTACATCACTATATAACCATTTGTAAGCTATTATTAATACCAGTTATCCTATAATAGCCTTGATTCTAACACAACTATGTCAGTTACAATAATATTAAATACGATATTCACAATGAATTTTATTTTGTCGAGAATGTATATTGTATTTTCAGAGTTAAATATATTTCGTTTCATAAATGTATTATTTATTGATTACAATTTTAAATATCATCCTCACGTCAGATAGCAATACTCATCGCTGATTACAGTACCTATTGAAAAATGACCGGCTATACCGACATTGTTATTGGCCTTGATGACCCGTTGAGAAGTTATTATAAAAGGGATTTTGTAATTTTCGAGTCAAGTTGTCTAAATTCGTATATAACATTATATGCTCCGTCATGTGCGTGCTGAGCTTGGGAATTATTTCGTTCAATTCGTAATTGTATTTCGACCGTGAATAACTTAAACAATTATACTTTTATACGTAATTGTAAATTTGTTTTTGTTTCCAGAACCAGCGAACTTGTTGCGCTCATGGCAATTTCGTCAACTTTATTTTTATTCTTGCACACCAGGGACCTACATACTAGGCTTAGGTCATTACAATCAGTTACAAATTCCGCGTCGACTTCAGGTAACTTATTAAGAATAAAATCGTAGTGTACTATTAATATCTGACTAAATGTACAATAACGATATATTTTCGTGTTTAATATACTTTGTTTAAGTATATAGCCTATGGTTGTTTGAAATATATAGCCTATTGTACACAATAATTCGGAACACAATGAACGTTATAGGTTTAATTAAATTATTCATCCGATGATGACCGTTATGGGTTACAATGAAATAAAAGTGTAATGACTAAACATAATTGTCAATAATACTCATTGGACGTTTTTAAAATAAACAATATTATTCGTGTCTATGTATAACGCATGAGTATTCGATATTCGTCATTACGTTATTGTCATCGATGTTTTTAAATGTATTAAACTCGCGAAGTATTCGTTTTTTTTAAATTGACCAGGTTTTGTAAAACAGTTTTCTAGTTCTATATTATAATTACGTATATTCATTTTTAATTTTTAATTATAATCTATCGAAATATTTCGTGTCAAATATTTAACGTTAATTAGAAAGGAGCAAATGAATATAATACATATTTCTCTATTATTTTTGTTTTGAAAAAATATCTAATTTTCAAATTTTTCGTTCTTTAAGCATAATTTCAGCTATTAATTTTTATAGAGGTAGTTCATCAGTACCCTTAATTACTGTTAGATAGTCTTCTTCAATTAACTTAATTAAAATACACATAACTATATATATATATGATTGTTATATTGATGCTAGCGTAGCAGTCTTATAACAATATCGTTTGAATTATGTTCGTGCGGCGTATAGACAATTTTAAATTATTTTTAATAGAATATTTTACGTTTGAATAATTAATATGTACCTAAGTTTAATTTAACCTAAGCGGTACACGGATTAATTTCTTTTTAATACATATTCGTTTTTTACAACGTATTTTAAGGGTATACAAAAAACCGTTTTTATTTCGTATAAAAAAATAATTCCAATTTCGACGTATTTTCCGCGCTTCTCGAAAATCGGTACGCGTACAATTATAGAACGGAGCATTCCCCTTAGACAAAAATGTGTCCTACACTGATCGCGTGCGATACATATAAGTAAACAAATAATCGTATTGTCGTATGTATTATATATATATATATATATATACGGATAGCGGTGATTTATTCGTATCGCTAACTAAAGACATCCTCGTTTACCTATTAGTTATCTGTATCGTCCGTATAAGAGCTATATTATAACCAAAATTTAAAGTTCAACGATCTACGAGTTTCGAATATCGTATCGTACCCTAAATTAACGTGTTGAACGTTCATTTACAACAATTGCCGAGAAATCGCGTATAATTATCCGTTTTTTCGACATTTACCGTAACGCGTACACCACTTCGTAGATATTAGCTTGTATATGAGTACGAAAAAACATCGAGCAATACGTTCACGTACGACGGACCAGCCTGACAAAAGATGACCGTTTTTGTTCCGTCGCCACCAGACGTCTGACCATCATTAGTGGCGAACGTTGTTTTTTTTAAAATAAAGTAACGTAACGAATAAACGTATATACACGCGGTGTACTCCATCTTTGTAGAACGGGCATTATGTGCCCCGTGCCCTACATTAAAACGACACGACATTTCATTATTTAAAATATTATATTTTTGCTCGCGCCGGCGTTCAAAAACGAGATTAGAAAAATCAACCGGACTTTCTCTTGCCGTCGGCCCGAACGGTGTGGCGCGATTCAAAATTAAAATAATAATTTAATTAAAAAAAAACCGACGATTTTGTTTGTTTTAAACGGCCTATTTTTATAACAGCATTTCGCAATACGCGCATGATGATCTAACTCGTATAGCACGTCGTTCAAAGATAAAACTCACCGGCACCGCGTTAAAAAGGAAATATCAACGCCGGCTATCCGTTCCGTTGTACGATTTGTGTTTGCGCGAGTACACTTCGTGCGTTGAGATAATCTTGTTCCACATCTTTGCGCGTATTTTATCTATTCCGCCGACGACGCGCGTATTAATAATTCCCGTACGGTTTAATTGTCTTCGAAAACGTTCTGGACGGAGAAAATAAAAATGCACGCGTTTCGTGCGTTCTCGAAATTGACATACGTGGTCGTCACTTTGTATTCTCGATTTTGTGAAAGTATTGTACGCCGATTTATTTCGTCCGTAATACAAAAACGAAAAACGAATCGTTCGTTTTTGTTCATAATATATTCACGTAAATCGTATTGAAAAGTCATAAACGCGTGTATTCCCGAAAATCGCTAGGAGAAAGTGGCCAAACATTGTCATTGACCTTTACCTTTGACACGATATCCGCTAGGTAAAATTCAACGCGCGCGTATTATATATTATTGATTGAAAATGGGATGTTGTGTTTATAAAACTTGATTCATTATGTAGCACGTGTACCTCTAGTTCTGTCCTAAAACGGGTCTTCATCAAAGAAAACACGCTGTATTCGTATATTAAAAAGTAAATAACCGTGTTATTATTTTTACCAACATTTACTACGCGCGGTTCGGATATTATTATTAGCCTATTACTTAAACAAGACTTTCCAAAAAAGTAGTATAGGATAAGCATATATATTAGTTTTAAAAATAGGTAATACTCGATTTTAGGAATACTCGTATTATGCGCAAAAACACATGAAAACAAAACGTTCGTCGGCGAATTTTATATCCAATTCGTCGATATGTATTACTTTTGATTTTTCTAATTTTTGAATAAATATACGACGGATTTAATATTTGTCGATTTTCATATTTTCACATAAACTTATATTTGGTACTTTATGTATATAGCGCGAAACGATAAGAGCGTATTACTTTTATCGGTTAAATTCGAATTAAATTTTTAAACGTTATTATTAGGTTACCGTTAATATGCGCGCTAAAGTCAATATTACGTTTTAAATTTTCATTAAACGATGTCCACCAATCGAAATTAGCGAGTACACAGAATGGACGGAAGTATTTGATTTTACGTCCGCGCGTTGCGCTACGGCTGAATTACATGTAGACGTATCTACTTATTGTACGATCCCCCGATAACTTATTTAAATAAAATACGAGTACAAGATTAAATCAAACGAAAGCATTTATACGTTCACTCTTTCTAATCTCGGTGTAATGACTGTTTCGAAATAATAGCTCAGATTGTATTCTTATAGGTATTGTATACATCACACACAGAAATGTTTATATATATATACGTTTCGTTTCCTCTTTCTCTCCCTAACTATTTCACTGTTTGAACTGAACCACTGAGTTGCTCACGTAGCCAAGTGGTCTATACTCGAATTTGACGTTAAGATTATGGCTACAACCTATTATGTTGTCATGCCATCTCACGTTCGAATAATACGCTAGGTAGTACCTATATATACGGACTACAAGATCGTTATTAAAACGAGTATTTACTTCGCGGCATATATTCGTGTATATTTTAGAGAGGAAGAAAATAATTACAACGCGACATTATTTTTATACGCGGATTTGTTTGTTTTTCGTACGTCGTTTCGGTTTCATTTTTTCTTTTTTAAACATCGACGTTCGCCAATTTCGAATTGACGTTATAGTAAGCCGAAAAATGCGAATAAACATTAACATTATACGGAATGATACGTAACGACGTTAGTAAACGAATAATTTATTGGCGTTTTCGTGTAGTTTTTATAAAGCTATACCGCATTGTCCGGTTCGGATAGACTATTCGTAGTTCAGTTACATTACTTAACCGTTACGGCAAATGTAAACGATTCCATACCGTTTTATAAGTCAGATTGCCTTGATATGTTTCACTTTCGATTAAGTTAGAATGTGGTGATTATGTCTCATAAATGTATTTACGTGTATATATGTACCTTTTGGCCTCCAGTCAACGCGCGAAGATTTCCGCATTTCAAATTTTAAACTATATTTACGACGCGAAAACACAATTTATATTATTATTACCCTATAGAGCGTCTTTCCGTCTAAAACGTCCGCAGTCAGCGTTCGTTGCATAAAATAAGTTTCCCTTAATCTTATTTATTTGTAGATCAGACCTACACGTGTAATATATACAGTATCCAGTTTTCTCAAAGGCACTGTTTATAGGTATTAAATGTGTATTGGACTATAAATATAGGTTTACCAACAAGAGCGTACGATTTCACCGACTTTCCAGCGGAAGTTTTTTATTAGAATATATATAGGCACACCGGTTTGGTGAAGGTAACTGCGTACACGATATATAAAGCCGGCTCGGGATTTTTATGATACGATTGTTCACGTTCGTAATACAATGTAGGTAAACAATTCGTTTAATTACGAATAATAATTATCGTTACTTTTTGCGGACGCGTAATTGTTTCAATATCCCTTCTCGCAATTGATGTTCGAAAATTAAATACCAATCTGCGGAATAATGATACGATAATACAACTTAATTCGTTACCGAACGGTCGAAATTCGATATCGAAAACTGAGCGTGCGTAAAGTTCGCGTAATTTAAACGTCGTAATCGGCGAACAAAATCATTTTTCTATATTTTATTACCGAACGTATATAACAATTTCCCGTAGTTCGCGTTCGTATAGTCTACTCGTCCAGGAAATTAGAAAAACGAACGGAGTTATTATTATGTTTGAGCTATCAATCTTTTCGTATATTTATACTTTATTGTTATTTATTAATGTATCTACCCGTATATATATAATATATCTATGAACACGTATTGTATAAAATTGATAGATTTTCTTTCATAAATGTTACATGTCATACATTATCTAATAAAATCGTATATGTAACCGTATAATTTTACATATTTTATACTTTCGTTTTCTTTTCATTTGAACGTGACATTACATTATCAATAACGATTATTTTAAAAAAAATTATCGGTGGTCTAAAAACACGTATTCTAACTGCGGTACGTTCATCTACGTTATCGTAATATATTTACAAACAATTTCTATATCGTAATATATTTACAAACAATTTCTATATCGTCAGTCTTCGAACCACGCGTTAATATTTATGCGCGATTTAAATCGAACTATTGCCGTCTACTATTTTTGAACACAATATTTTTGCGCGTCACAACGACGGTATTGCATTCGCGTTGAATTGTATTTTTAACATTTTGCGATAATACATACACATATATATTACGTAATTATATATCGCGTCTTTTTAGGAAAAGTAAAAAAATAAAACAATTCAGTAGGCACGATACTACGTTGAACATTTGAAAAGTGGTCAGAAGGTCTGACAATTATGTAAGAAGTTGTCAAATTATATACGTCCTTGCATATAGGTTACATTATTATCACGAACTTTATTTATTTACCGCGTTCGGATCGCATAAAAATATTCGTTTCACAGCGATCGTACGAAATATTAAATTGGCCGTACAACGTCTAATTTCTATAATACGAGTGCTCGCGTCATTTTAATAATGAGAACGAAAACCTTTATTAGTTGATCGCTTTAATTTTTGAAAAGTATGACCTTAACGCGAGACAAAAAACAACGTGTTTATCAAAAATTCTAAGTTATAAATTGTTCGGTATAATATAATACGTACGACACACGAACGTATTTTTTCATAACATCACGACAATGTGATTAGGTTAAATTAAAAATCAATGTCATTCTCTTCTTTTCAGTTTTCTTCGTTCAATTGTAATCGAACGAATTTAATTAGTAACACAACGCTTATTTCAAATAAAACGTTTGTTTTTATCGAAAATGCGTATTCATAATTTGTATATATTTTTTTTTTAACTGACACTATATTTTGGTTTATTATTATTACATATTCTTAAAAAGTTTATTAAAACGATTTAATCGGCTCGTAGTTATTTATTACGTTTCGAATAAAATATTTTAATTTCGAAAACGTACGTTAAACCCTCTATATACTATATTATTACGTGTTTATTTTGTTACAATTTAACTAATTTAGTTATATTTTATATTTTAATATAACATATTTAGTTTGATCATGGTAGTTGCGCGACGTTATAATTGGCGTAGATCGATATTTTATAAACACGAAAAATGACGGGCAAACGTACGGAGAAAAGCGGCATAGTGAATGTTACAATTCGTGTCCGCGATATTTCGAGAAACAAATTATTTTTCCACAATATTCTCGTACTTATTTTTGAGTAAACACGTGAAGTGTCAATTTATACGTCATAATATATTTAGGTAGAAATGGTAGAAACGGTATACATATATACCTATTAAACGAACGACATTTCTCCAGACCGTTAACTTTCAGTCGTTTTTTTTTATTTTCACAAAATAGAAAAACGATTTGTTTTGCTATATACTTAACAAAGGAAAATTGTTTATATTAAACTATTAATTTAACTATTATATATGTATCTTTTTCTCATTTACTCGTACGCGTAATATAATAAAAGCTTATCTACCATAAGTATCGATAACTATATTTATATAATATATAATAATGTAATAATATAGCGCGTAATATATAATAAACAGCTACTTTATGGAGTTATTATAGAAAAATTGGACACACCGTTTGAATTATCTCGTTTGCACGATATGTTGATAATTTGACATAACATTATACATTCATCCTAGAGATGATTGTTAAATAACGTATAATAATACCGCGCTCGGACGGGTGTCGACAATTGAATTACAGGTATCACGGTGATTGTCAATTTAGTACGTTTAGGCCGACGATTATTATTATTTGTCGTATATTATTCCACTCCTTCCCCCCAACGACAAAATATATTTATATAGTAACACGGACGGAACAATAAGGTTATTTTTCGTAGACCTTAATAATTTTAATGTAGCGCGCGAAATGGACGCGAAATATCCGAAGCGTGATACGTACGTATCAACGAAACGAGGAAAATAGTAAAAAGAAAAAAGAATACGCAATTGTCGCGGCAGAAACGAATTATATTATTATAATAGTAATAATTGTAAAATAAAATGCAACGTTCGTGTACGTTAGCGTCGATTGGACGAATTTCACGGTTTCGTAAGAATTCAAAACGAATTCATACGTGTAAATGCACGTAACGGGATGTTAAAATATTCGGACTCGGATATATTGCGCGTTAAATGTATATATATATATATTATCAATAACGAAACACGCGGAACAGAAATAATAAAATAAAATATGGGACACGATTTATGTACCGTACTCTATTGAATAGATAAAAAATATGAAGTGAATTTGTATTTTTTTTTTTTTAGGAGATTCAACCGCTATGGAGAACGACATTGACAATTTCGTCCAATACAGCGAGGTAATACGTTTGTCATAGATACGTGTACACATTTCGATATTCGGTAGGCTACATTGGTGGTTTCTTTAGTACGTTCCTCGAATTACAGCTACACACGCCCGCGCTTTTTCGAATATTTCTAAGAGAAATTTTCGCTTTAATTTCGGGTTCCGCTATACAGAAACTATTTTCTAAGGGTGCCGTCGATATTTGGGAACCGCTGGCCCACAAAATAACGTTATATATTGCGATATTGCGGGGACCAATTTGTACGGAAATAACATCAGTTCGATTATAAAATCGAGCAGGTAGTGTGATACGTGATACGTTATATTTCCGTAGCGTCGAAATCGGCCGGTTGTTTTATCGTGCGCACGTGTCGATTCCGTCGTTACGGGTTTGTTTTATTTACGAAAAAATATATTCGTTTACGATACGAGTTTTGCATCGTGGCGAACATTTTGGCCAAAAGACATAGCCGTGGAGAAACACGACGTATTTCTTAAACGCGTGTTTCCTTTTTTTCTGATTATATCGTTAATTTTAAATTATCGACGGTTAGATTTTAGAAACCATTTGACGACACGCTTTATATAATTCGATTCGGGTTAGTATCCTATCGATTTACCACGAGATTTATGTCTTTGTACACTTTGTACTTTTGTATATAATTTTATGTTTTTTAGCTTTTTGAGGGATTGAGTGTATATATATAAATATATTCGCCGTTCGACAGACCGCGGGTGCAACAACATTTCTGTAGGATACTCGACAGTTTCGGAGACGGTTTCCGTTGTAAATCGGAATTTAAAAAAATATATTCTATAAATAAACATTTATTAACGGTAAAAGCATAGTTGATAACATACAACGATCTTTACGCGAATATTTGCGATAATAATAATAATTTTTAATAAATACGTACCTATTTCGATCGTTGTATATCGTTTCGTATATTATATATAGGCGAAAAAATATATAATTATTTATCGTCTTTGTAAAAATAAACGTAACGTTTATTTAAGCGCCTACACGACAGGTTATTATTATTGGTTCGTTTTAACTTTCTAAACGCCGTCACAATGAATCGGCACCGACGATGTATAAGAATTGATTAGGTTCGTAATTTTAACCAAAGTGAAGTCACGGACCTACGATGTGTTTTCATTATTGTTGTTCCCTAAAACGGTCTAATGTTAGTCGGCTACTATATATATATATATATTCATTTTTCTTTTTTCTGTGACAGCTTAGCAAATTAATTATACGTGCGGAATATTGCTGTTGTACGGGTATTAAGTGTAGGTACTGAGGAATTTTAAACATTGCGCTATTATTTAGTAGCTATAAATACAATTATTTTACACGATATTGTGGAGTTTTTAATTCTGACCCGTAATTAATTGAAATACGAATCGTTACGGGAAGTTATGACAATTGGTTCCTATAATTTTCGTATAACATCGTGTAATGTAGTCGTAAAAAAAGGTTTTTGTGAAATTTCAATCAATCAATAGTTAAAATAAAGTGAAAATTTGTAGAAATCTTACTTTTCTTACTCGGGGTAAAAAAGAAAAACAATATATTACGGAACACGAAGAATGAACTAAAACTCGTCTCCGTGAAAGAAAACGTTAAATGATTGTTGACTAGGCTATAAAAAAAAATATACCGTGAAAACGACAAATTGATTTCGGTAAAATTATTAGACGTAACCATATCGTTAATTTTTTCTTTAATCGTGTCTTATCAAGGACACGGACAATATAGTTGAAATCATTTTCTATTAGACAGTTCTATAGAGGCGGCGAATTAAAAACCGGAAAATTACACACTCCGTTAGGGGGCGATTTCATTTGAAACCTTTGCGAAACTATTACCGGCCTATAAGAAATGTGAACAGCAGGGGATGTTCGAAGGACTTATATATGACGAATTTTTTCACAATATCCGACCCGATAAATGGTCGTTCCTCGTGATTTGAACCGTATTGTTCGCGTTTTATTCGGCCATCCGCGTGGACAATAATAATAATACGTGTACGTCGTAAGACACGTGCACGATAATACACGTATACTCAGAGCTTATTGAACGTTGTGGATTTTCAGTTATTTTCAATCGTAATTATGTCGCGCGGTAAACGCGTATACCACACGTAACTGTAGTGTACGCATATTGAAGTCGCGTAAAAAATGGATGGTCGTAGTATCATATACGTTATATATTACGAGCGCGAACGTGAATATTTTTTTGGTACAGAAATTGGAAGCGTATTCGTTGAACAACACGGGTCGGACGAAAAAAGAGTTGATATTTTTTAACCGGGTGCCGAAAGTGGGCAGTCAGACGTTCATGGAGATATTGCGTTTGCTGTCGCTGAGAAATCAGTTCGTGTTCTACCAGGATCACGTGCAAAGGGTCGAAACCATCCGTCTGGCCGAGGCCGAACAGGTGACTATATATTAGAAATATACCGTACGTCGATACGCGCGCTAAATATAATAGGCAGACGCGAGTTAACCGGCGCTTTTTATCGGTTGGTTCGATCGGGGACAAACGAAATCGCGTATTTTTCGTTCGCGCGTTTCTTGTAAACGGAAGGCCCGAGTAAGCGATTAATATTTTAAAACGCCGTTCACTCGTAACATAAATCGACGTAAAATCAACTCGACTTTTCGACTCGTTAATTCTCTCGGCATGGTTTACTCATACACGTATACAATTGTATATCGTAAGTACACGGATGCTCAGGGGTTCCAGGGTGAACAATTTCGAAATGCGCGTCGTAGGTTATACGTACGAATTAAATACGGTATATGTATCTGTATATTTTTCTAGACAGTACGCTGTAACCGTTTAATTACTCCGGGTACCCAAAACGGTCGTTTTCTACAATTCCGGTGCCATACGCGTTCACGGCCCTACACGCTAGTACATTGTATATATGGAAACGTCACGCGAAAATATTACGAAATTGACTTTCACGACATACACGACGCGCGCGATGTTAATAATCCACGACATATAATACGCGCATAACTGGGGCACGGCGATACAGATTCGGCGTAAAAAAAAAAAAACGTGACTAATTTCGTTTTAATTACTACGAACGTCTTCCCGAAGAATATATAACGCGCGCGCGTTACAATCGCGTAATACTTTTGTGTTCGTCTACAAAAGAATTCTATAGGAACCGTCCGCGATTGTAACGTTTATTGTTTTATACGCTCGCCCGAAATAAAAACGGACCATCGTCCGTCCATTGTGGGACGCGCGTCATCGTACACCGTTGTATCGGAAAATCGTCACCGCGTAATATATATATTTACAAGCAACCGAACAGCGCACGTACATGGGCGAACGCGGTTTTCGCGGCTCCGAAATTATTACTCCCGTCGGTCCGCAATTTCAATTGGCGCGTTACTCCGGCGTAATTACGCGCGGTCGTTCGAAATACGCGTGTGTGGCGGCTCGGGAAACGATTACGATTTACATTTTCCGGACATTTCCGTTTCGATCGAAACGATCGACGCAAGTGCACGTTACGTCGAGACGCCCGCGTGCAGCAACCCCGCGGATATATTATAATACGGTCCCGTCGTCCGCGTCGTACACACTACCGTTCTCGCGTCGATTTTACGAACGAAAGCGTTCGAATATTTTCCGAAAATTCGAACATACCGCCCGTTCCGAATACAGTTCGTTACGTGCGGTATAAGTGTGTATATATATAAGTACGTATACAAAAAAAGTGTAACGCGTATTCTAAAAAATACGCGCCGGTGAAATTTGAAGAACGCGTGTTACGTTTCCGAATGGTTTGCGTGTGCACGAGTAAGTGGCGTATAATGTTTCGTAGAATATATTTTTTTTTTTTTACGACGTCGAACGCGTAAAATAGTGAAAACAAAACTCGAGTTATAAAGTTAGGCGCAATAACGGTGTTACGCGACCCCGCCTACGCGGTCGTTTTCGGTAAATTCGTCCGTTTCCCGTCGGAAAAGCAACCGGCTCCGAAACTCGGTAGGCGCGCCCGCGCGTTTGGTACGGACGCTCGCCCGTATTGTCTCGTTAAACCCGGACGGCGTTTAGAAAGGAAGCGTGTATAATTTTCAAGTCCGAAAGTGTGTACGGCGGTTCGTAAAGTGTGCCGCCGTGGCCACGATTTAATTGGGCGGGTTTATAACGCCGTACGGCGTATACGCTACGGAGGAATAAACGACGAGGATGAGAATTTCGTTTTCGGCGCGTTATTACGCCGGGGACCCGATGTCATTCGGCGCGCGCTTTCCTTTTTACGGGCGACGTATTCCATTCGGATACAGCGAGAAGACGCGTGTCGCGTACCGCCGTTGAAACTTTCGTAGTCCGCGCGGTTGTTTCCACCAATAAACGACGCGTTGTCGAATCGAAAAACGTCGCGAAACGATTTCAACGTCTAAACGGTTACGCATTACTCCTTACCGCGCTCGTTCGTTAACCCCCTCGGGGCCGTGGATGATTTATATTATCCTCCTCCGACGTCGCCGTGAACAATTCGTCCGTTTTTGAAGCCGCGCCGCAAAATTGTTTTTCGACGAGACGAGAAGCGGCGATTTCAAACGGCCATGTCCGTACGGCGCGGGGCGAACTGCGCACGCGTAACTTACAAATTCGACCAGTCCAATAATACGGCGACGCGATCACGACGGACTACGTTCGCGTTTCGACGACAAAGACGATGCATAACGCGCGTGTATGGGGTAGAGGAAAAGTTCGGAGAAATTAGCTTTCGAACGCGTGCCGTAATTTCCGACGAATTCGTTTAATCGCCCACGGATTACACCCTAACCATACGCGTCGACGATATAACTTTCGAAAATGTCGCCATTTTTTTAACCGGTGGCCGAATACTTACGCCGGCGTTTCGAGTACAAATTCTAGCGTTTCGTTGTCGAGTCGTACACGCGCCGGTTTCAATGGGAACGTGGTGGACGGCTCGCAAATACCCGTACAACGCGATACGTAACGAATCGTCGTCGACGGCCGTCCTATTCCAAAAACGACTCCGTACGCGCGTCGCCCCTGTACGTAACCGTTCGACATTTTCTCGCAGGTCCGCGTGGCTTCCATGGTGTCCAAATACGACACACCGTCCGTGTTTATAAAACACATATCGTTCGTCAACTTCACCAAGTACGTTCATCGTGACCGTCGGTGTACTTTCAACGTTTTATCAACGACGTTTTCATTTTTCGCCTATAGGTTCTACCTGCCCGAGCCCATTTACATAAATCTGGTACGGGATCCCGTGGAACGAGTGATCTCTTGGTATTATTACATCAGAGCGCCGTGGTACTACGTGGAGAGAAAACACGCGTTTCCCGACACACCGTTACCGGATCCGAATTGGCTGAAAAAAGTAACGCAAATATTTATATAATATCGGGTGACCGAGCTTTGCTCGGTATTTTTTTTTTTTCAAACACCGATAAAACCAGTTTTTGCCCAGTATTGGAATTTAAATAAAACCAGTTTTTCATTGCCCGAAAACACGGATAAAACGACGTTTTCTAAAAACGAAACCTAACTAGATCGATTTATCGCCCTCAAAACCCCCTGCGTACTAAATTTCATGAAAATCGTCGGAGCCGTTTCCGAAATTCAGATTATATATATATATATGTACAAGAATTGCTCGTTTAAAGGTATACGATAAATAGGTGTTCTTCTTGTGGGTAGCGGCCTCAAGACCATCCCTGCCAACATATTTGCCGCCATCTTTCACTATCCTCAGCAACTTCTCTACATTGTACATTTGGTTCTACCGTTTTAATATCTTTATTGACGCGATCGTCCCAACGTATAAGATAGATAGATAAATATACGAGAATTGATCATTTAAAGGTATTAGATATATATGTAAAAAAAAAACTGGACCCGTTATTTCGTGTCCCGCGCACGACCGTAAACAATGTCCCTCCGTCGCGCGCACACGGCGGCATTTACGTTTGTCGCACGAGCGTGCGTTCATTTTTTTTTCCGAAACGTAGGACTTCGAGACTTGCGTACTCCGCGGCGACCGAGAGTGTAGGTACACGCAAGGCGAGAAACGCGAAGGGATCAGTGACCACAGGCGGCAGACGATGTTCTTTTGTGGACACGACGAGGAATGCACGTGAGTGTAAAAAAAGCGTACCTACAATCAGTGGCGTACTAACCGGGGGGCGGGGGGGCATAAACCCTCCTCCCGAAAATTTTTAGGGAAAATTAATTTTATACGAGACGCGTATTTTTGGTCAAAAATAACGAAAAACTAAAATATTTTTAAACTTTGATACACGTTATAATATAACGTGTTCGTTACAAACGAATAATCTATTTAAGTTTATAACGCGTCCTTGTTTCGTTATCGGTCGTCCGATTTAATTATTTAAAAATTAACCCCCCCCCCCGAAATTCAGGTCTAAGTACGCCACTACCTACAATAATAATGTATTAGACATATCACGCGCCGGACCGGCGGCGACGACGTTGCGCGTCCAAAGCCGGGCGGCGAATAATTCGTTTTTCGGGTACTAACCGGGCGCGGGTCGTTTTCCGATCACGAAAAACACGCGAAACTAAATCGGTATATCTCCCGTTCGCCGCCGTTGCATTTGATGTGTACATACCTCAGCGGCGTGTATAGATTAAGTAGCAAATAGTAAGTTACAGAAAACGAAACCGCGCGGTATTCTCGGTTTCGACCATAACCGCGTCCCCCCGCGCTTTGGCCGGTGACGTTACCGAAATGAACGTTTCGACGCGCCGGCCGGTGCCACCCGAACAATCTGTATTTACGACGGCAATAACGCGGGTTTTTGTTGTTCGCACGTACGCCGCAGTCCGTTCAATTCGGAGGGAGCGCTGGAAAGAGCCAAACGGTCCGTGGAACAACATTACGCCGTGGTCGGCGTGCTGGAGGACTTCAACGTGACGTTGACGGTGTTCGAGCATTACGTCCCGAGGTTCTTCAAAGGCGCGTCCGACGTGTACTACGGTAACGACGATTATTATCGAAACCGAGCCCGACGAATTCACCCGACGCGTTTTTCGGTTCGTTAATTTTTCGACGGCGATAAAAGTTCGACCAAACGAACAACGTTCACTCTCTCCTCCACTACGTTCTTCTATTTCCAACGGTTTAGCCTTATTTGAAACCAGGCCAAACCGCCTAATTTCGAATAACAGCGTTCGCCACACAATTGTTAATACGATCTAAACGTTACCGATATTTGTCGGCGACGGAATTATCGCGGGATATTATTTTCTTTAAAAAAAAAAAACGGGAGTCGAACTTTCCCATATATAGAAATATATATGAAAAAAAAAAAAAAACTCGATACAGGAGACATGGGATTACACAAGGTCAATCACAACGCGTTCAAGCCAATGGTCAGCGAAGCCGTGAAAGACATCGTCAGGAGGAACTTCACTAAGGAAATCGAATTCTATCAATTTTGCAGACAACGGTTGTATCGACAGAGGCTGGCGTTAAACTTGTGACGACCGAATTTCCTCGCTATACATTTTATATGTACGACTATCGTGGTGTACCGAAGTTCCTTCTCGTCCAACTGGGACACTCCAACTCCTCCCCAACAAATTGTTCCGACTATGAAATCGTTGAGAGTATTCAAAGTCAAGCGATATAAATTTATTACATTGTAAACAAGTAAAAATAGTAACGATATATAATATGTAATAATTAAGGCTGTGAATAAAAACGCCGTGTTAATAAAAAAAAGCGAATTTTTTCCAGAAAATGTATTTAAATTTCTGAAAATTGTAAAATAAAAACCATAAAAATGATATAAAAAAATTAATACATTTATTTAATCAAAAAAAAAATTTACACTGAAAAATTTTCGATACAAATCAACCGGGGGGGAAAAAACGTTTTATCTGAAAGTTTATTTTATGTTAGTATCATCTTGTATGTTCGTTCAATGAAAATATTATTTTTATTTAAAAATTTTTAATCAAAATTATTTTAAACGATAAAATAAGTTTTGAAATACTTTAATACACTGTTCAGCATATATTTTTATTTAAAACACTTAAATTAAGAAAACTATATTACGAGCAAAATGATAAAAAAAAAAAACATATCCGCTATTAGATTCACAGCCTTAAACAATAATATATTAATTAATAATTCAATGTAATTCAGTTTCGACAAGTTTGTTGAACAAATAGTGTTTTCTTATTATAAGTGTACTTAGAACCAAAATATTGAAACAAATATGCATTTAAGAAAAACATCCATATTTATATATATATACATACAACTAACAAGTAGTGTCATTCTAAAAATACGGGCATTCGAATTGTATTTTATGAATATATGCTCGTCTTTCATTAAAACACTTAAAACTGTTAACATGTATTTGTTTTTTCATTTAACAAATATTTTGTTTACATATTATTAATACACAGTATAAAATAAATATAAAAACATCGACAATCTAGCGTACAAATATATATTTTTGGAATTGAATTTTCGTAGACTTTTTTTGTATTTCAAAGTTTTACCATGCATCGAGTAAAAAAAACATTCATATTTTAAACGCTAATATACTAAAAAAAAAAAAAATTATGTACATATTGTAAATTTAGCGATCATTAGGTCAACAATTTTATAAACATAATGTTTGTCGGAATAAAATTAATTGTTTACAATCCGACTTTGGACTTTTTACGAGCAATTGCATCTTCTACAGCTTTCAGTTGTTTCAATAATTCTTCCCGTCTTGATGGCACTGCACTTCCTCCTTTCTTCTATTGTTTACAAAAATAATAAAACGATTAATATTATTAGCTCTCAATTCATAAACATAATATACAACCAATAACAACTTCAAAACAGTAACAATTATTAACACATGAAGTCACACTATATAATTTTGAAGTTCAAATTTATAACACTTGTACGTATCTTTTTTTCTTTCCCCCCCTCATTAATATTGGTCAAAATATTTTGAAATATTGTAATAAGAATGATATTCTACTTTATGGAAAATATTTCTACGAAGATAAAGATGAAAAGCTAGCGTTGTAACAAATAACACCAAATTTGGTACATAACTTAATATTCATTCATTAAGTGATAAATCTATTATCATTAGAAATTATGCTTAACTGGAATTGCACATAAATATAACATGTTGACTATACTTGATTTTCTAAAATCGGTCAGTGTTAAATAGAATTAAACTAGTTTTACTTACTCTAGGAGGAGAATTTTTAGTATCGTCATTGTCGGATTCTAATGATCTCTTTTTTCCTTGAGCTGATTTTTCTAATAAAAAAAAAAAAATTATATATTTGTAATATTTAAATATTATAGATAGGAAATTACCTTTTTTAACGGGAGGTGCAACTGGAGCGGGCATTTTTTTCTTAATGTTCGATTTTGTTAGAGATTTCTGTATCTAAAGAAAAGAAAATATTACAGATATTGACAAAAATAAGTTGATGCCTGATTTAAATGTACTTTAGAAGTAGCTCCTCCTTTTTTGTGTAATTTCTCAGGAGTCAATAATCGTTTTCTTTGTTTTGGGCTTGCACCTTCTTCTGATGACGATTCTGAACCACTCGATTCGGATGATTCTGAAGAACCAGAATTTGAATCTTCACTACTTGACGAAGAGGAAGAGGTGTGAGTAGTGCTTGGAGACTTTGCTCCACTTGTTTTATTTGCAGCAAATCTAGGTGGCATCGGCATTTGCCTTGTTCTAATAAATCAATAACAAAAATGCTTTATCTCGTCAAGTTTTTAAACGTAAATAAAACAAAATGTTTACCTTTGTAGAGGTGGTATAGATGGTGCTGTATTGGTAGGAGAAACAGACCATCTATTTGTAGGCACAGGTGGATTCATTGATCGACCCACTGATTTTTTTTCAAATGCATCTGGCGAAGGATTTCTCTCTAAAAATTACAAAATAACCAATATTTGAGCTTTTAAAATTCTTTTTAAACTTTTATACTTTATGGGGTAAAACAAAATATTTTATCTAATACTTTAAACCCGAGACTTTTTGAAAACTATTAACTATATATTACTTCAAAACTATCTAATGAGAAGTTATAAACATTTTTGTTTCTTACTAATCTAGCTTAGCATAGTTGTCTTTTATCTTATATTTTTGTACTTAACTTTAAAATACGAATATTTAATGGTTTGCATAGAAACAATATAAAATAATGTTTAAAACTAAATAAAGTATGTTTATCTACAAAAGGAAATTGTTAATCATTAAAATGATATTCAAAAAATGTCAAAAAAGTACTGTAAAACAATTTCTAGATATAAACACTTTTGTTATTAGAATATTAAAGGAAGCGATTATACGTATATTAATACTAATGTAAGTTTTTATTTTTAACTACAGACAATTTTGAACATAATCATCCGGTTTGAAAATAAATTTATTGAGAATCCATTACTTTACTTTACATTTTAATTTAATAACAATTACCTAGCTTTCTGTTTGGTTTACGGCCAGGAGATATTTTAAACGATGATACAGGTAGTGCTTTTTTTCTATTTTTTGTCATGGAATTAGATCGACCTCTTGACCTACTGCGTGAGGTGTAACTTGATGCACTCGAACTACTGCTGGATCTGAAAAATTACAAATACATTTATTAGATAATGTGTTGTACATTAGGGTAACAACTAAAATGCAATTAATACCTTGATGAGGAAAATGAAGAATGAGAAGAATAAGACTTTTTTCTTCCTCTGAGCTTTGATCGACCACCTCCAGGTGATTTTGACCGCATCCAAGGATCAGACCAATCATCTCCCCTACGAGGTCGACTCGATGATCTATCTCTTCTGTGACGATGACCAGATGGTTGGGGGCTATAATAACATGCATAGTTAAACATAAAAAAAACAATGAACCATTTAAATTGTGAAAAAAATCATACCTGTAAGATTTCTCAGACCGTTGTACTATCACTTCTCTGTTAGGTGGATATTTAGGTGGTAACCCTCGGTGATGAGGTTTTAATGATGGATGATAATATGGATCTGGTGGTGGATATGGATAATACGGATTTCTCCGAGGAGCTGTATGAAAGTCCATTGGATGACCAGGAGGAAAATGTGGTAAAGGACGACCATGATGAGGAGGCCAAAACTCAGGTCGATGATGGTAAAAATCTACTGGCGGTGGCATAAATTCATCCACATAATTATCAGGAAGTGGAGCCCGATGATGCCGAGCTTCTAACTCTGGTTTGCTAAAATTTTATTAACATTATAAATATTGTAATTAATATTCATTTTATTTTTATACTAACAATCTTTCGATAGGAGGACTTATGGCAGGTGAAACAATTGGACTAGTTGGACGCTGTTGTGCATAATAATCATTTTCCTTTTCAACTTCTTCTTGATTTGATGTTAAATTCATTTTTTTCTCCTCGAAATCAATATCAGTTTCTTTTTTTTTATTGGACTTTTTCAGTATCTGAAAAGAAAGGAACATTGATTAAAAAGTTAAAAACTATACGTACATAAATTTTTTTTATTTAATATATTTAGTTTACTAGAAACCAAATATTATTTTACCTCTTTAGCTTGACGCAATCCTCTTTCCCAAGCAGTTTCTACAGGTGGTACATCTTCCTTTTTTATTGGTGCAATTGGAACTCCAGGAATCTAGTTGTAAATGTAAGTTGCTATTAGAAAAAATTTAAAATAGAAAAACAAAAATAAAAATAAGAATAAATTTTACCAAAGGTCGGTCATGACCTCGATAAGGATCAGGTGGATAAAATGGTAGGCCTCCAGGTGGAGGTATTGGACGTACAATTTCAAACATTGAGTAATTGCCTTTGTCTGTGACACCCGGATGCAAAAATCTAAATAGACCATTTTTGGTTGATTCATTTAGGTCTATACATTGTTACCAGCATGTTACTCACCGACAACTTGCACCCCATGTGCATTGTCCTCTCGAGTAAAAACGACATATCGGCCTAGGTTCTGTTTCTTCTGGTCTATGTTCACCTTCGTCAGAAACTTCACCCTCTTCCAGTTCCTTGGGTTCTTTTTCTTCTTCAATCTCAATCGGTTCTTTAACTGGTTTGGGTTCATCACATTCTCCATCTTCCCCATCTTCAGCTTCAAAGTCTAATGGTTCTTCAGGATCATTTACAACATTAGGCTCTATTTTAGCATCTATATTATTATGACCATTAATTGCAAGAATAATATCTTTATTGGGAGAATTAGTATCAATATCACTTTTCCACTCTTTGACACTTTTCTGAAAAAAAATAACAAACGAATAATATGTTACAAATATAAACATAACGTATTACTTATTAGATTTATGGACATACTTGAGAATCAGTTTGAGAAATATTATCATTTATATTGTCCATTGAATCTTCATCTGATACATCCGATAAATAATTATCTTGAGGTTCTTTTGTTCGTTTTTCGGATTCATTACTTCTTGACGAATATTTAGAGGACGCTTGAGAATGACTATTTCTGTCTGGGGACTCAACTATCGAGGATACATGACTCGATGAACTGGATGCTGAATTTGGACTCTCTGGCTCATCATTCTGATGTTGTGGACTGCAAGAATCATCATTTTGCAGTTCAGGGCTTTGTATTTCATTATCTTGTTCAGGGCTACAAGATCCATCATTTTGATGAGCAGGACTACAAGAATCATTGTTTTGATGTTCAGGACTACAAGATTCATCCACAAAGCTTTTCGATTTAGATGACGAACTATCTGGCGACTGAGGGTTATCATTTTCTGGGCTTTGTATACAATTATCCAAACTTTGGGATCCAGAGGTATTATTATCAGGACTCTGTGGAGCAGAATTATGGCTGGACGCTGAAGGCGAACCACTACCAGATTGCTCTCTGTCAACATTGTCTGGAGATGCAGATCTACTTGAAATGTTTGATTGAGAGTCATCAGAATTTGAAGATAGTTCTGATTCCATTTGTGAATATTATATGTGTAACTCCTAAATATAAATAAAACGCATTAGGAAATTAATATCCTACATACGTTAAATAAATAAAATACGATATAAAATTTAGAATAAAAAGCATGTATAGGTGAAATTAATTCAAAAATATTTTACCGAACTTGTAATGAATTATTTACGTACATATTGTAACATTAAAAACATTTAGATAAAAACAAGAAATGATAATTTCGGTAGAATGACCAATTTATTATCCTTTTTTAGGCCCATCCCAAAGATCGCTCTTTTGTGGTAGATCTTACCTTCCATTGCAGCGAGGAGCCGAAATATATAACGGGAACACACTTTTTGTCGATAAATACATGACAACTTTGATAATTACTCGTTAGAAACAAAGTTTATGGAAGAGAGCGCGCGGCACGTAATCGAAGACTTTTTTTTCACGACACAAACTGATTTAAAAAAATTTAATTTAATTTACAAATGAAATCTGACATCGACATATTGAAACGTACTTATTTATGATTATTTAAAAAATTGTTTTTGCTGAAAACTATTGAAAGAGAAAGAAGACAAAATGCATAAGTATATATTATATTATACATATATTATTATATATACAGCTGTAGTATTGTAAGTAATCTTTATAGGTAGATATATATATTATTTGAACTTAAAAATTGTATTCCTATGTTTCCAAACAACGATTTATTATCGTTCTGAAAAGACCGAAACACTAGTTTAAGTAATTTAACACTCGCAATTGGCTATTTTTTCATGACATTCGGTAATACAACAATTAACGGAATAGGTACTGTACTAAACGTTAAAAAACGTGAATAGCTTATTTTCTACAAGTGTTACTACCCCAACATATATAACATTCAAAAATCACTAATAGATCGCTTACACCGCTTACTACAACTGTATATACAAAAAAAGGATATAAATATATATATATATTAAATAAAATAGCACAATATAATTACAGTTTTTTTGATTTGGCACGTCGCGCTTAAGCACGATTCGTGTATCAAGTTCCGTGTATAATGTGTATGTGTGTGTGTATGTATGGTATATATGTATATATATATATACACACACACACGACGCTTACCTTTTGGAGGGCTGTCTGGTCGTCGAGACGAGAAAAATTATTGTTCGCGGCGACGGAGAACGACGATAGGCCCAACCACTGTTCCGGCAATGGCATATATATATATATATATATATAACGAAATGCGAAAGAGATAGAAAAATAAACGACGTGTGTAAGGTTCTGCCGCGTCTGTGTCCCGTGGATACGAACGACGACGACGAAGAGACACACGCACGCGACGGGGTGAACACGGGCCCGATGTGAAAAACGCGGCGCGTTATTTTGCCGACGAGTTGGCGGCGCGACGCGGATAAAATAACGCACAAAGTGTACGGGAGGACACGCGAACGTCGAACGTTTCGGCGGCGGCGGCGACGTACAGCAAACGGACGGGACACCTATCACGAAATCGCGCACGAGCCGGAACGACCGATCCAAAATGGCCGCGGACGTGTGACTATACTGGCGGGCGGTTTCGTGCCTATGTACGTGTTGTACAGTGCGTACGTACCGGGTGATAAAAAAATGAAAAAAAAAAAAAAAACCCCCCAGTCACTTTCGACGTGCACCAGTATGTTGGCGTGTGTTGCTCGGTACGCGTACGACGCACGCTGATTGGTCGACTGGGTGTTCGGGCGAACGGCCCGGCAAATCGGAGCGCGCACAACAAAACTGCGTGGCCACGTACACTCCACCGGTGCCTCGCGCTACTACGCGTTGTCCGCTGTTCGCGAGAAACGCGAAAAAAAACCGATTTGCCGCCTATAGTGTTCGCCCGTGTATTTATCGATAACGGCGGCGTTTACCTCCACACTATGTCGTATAATTTATTGCCGAACTGGTTGGTCACACCTGCGCTAATCTCCGTCGCGCGACGGTTGCCGTCGGCGCCGGTCGCCGAAATACCGACGTTTTCATTCCTACGTACTCGACGGTGTGCCATTACCGATATTTTGTTTCGATTTTACCCGTCTACCGGTCGCCAATTTATGGTTCGCTATTGTCGTTCCAATTCCGTGGCTCGACCGAAAACGAACGGGTTCCCGTCGCCAACAGTTTCGGTATAGTCATTTCTGCGTCGACGAATTTACGTAAGACGATTAAATAATCGTTTTTATGTCCGGTACTCGTCGACGTTAAACGTTAGGTATTTCGAATACACCGGAGTTCATTGATCAAACGGCTCGGAATAATATCGTGACGAATTCGCGTTTAACGCAATCATATGCTGTAGTCGTCCGTATTTCGCCAACTTCCGTGGAATTTCAACATACTCTATGGAGTTGTCCTCGAACATAACGCCTGGTAGGTAATAATGGAGGAGGAAAGGATAGCCGAATTTTATTCATGTGGTTGCGTGACAGTTGTAGAGCAATAGACAAGACCCGCAAAAGCGAAACGTTTTAGCTTCGCGTTTGACGTTTTGTCCGTTTGCCCGGGGCCATTGTCTGCCACTGGTTGTATGTTATGCCATCTGGAAGCTATACGAACTATTTGAGAGTTGTTTTAAAATTTTACATCTTTGTCGTTTGTGTTTATTATTGTACTATAATGCGCCCAAACGCCTAAAGTATAATTCGTATTCTGTGGATTTTGTTTGATGTTTAACATTGTATAAGTTATAAGAAAATAATAGTGTACCCTATTAAATAGATCACATTACTAGATAACGATGTAAGGTTCGTGCTTCTGGACCTTTTTTTGCAAGAGCCTTTTGTTAATAATAATATAGTTAAACAATTTACATTTTTACTTGTAATTTATATTATATATAAGCATAACAATCTTAAAATTTATTGTACATTACTCTAAGTCATTCAATATTGAATATATTCATATTTACTATCTGATATATGAAACTAATTGATCTTAATTGAATGTATTTTAACACTACATTAATATTATGTAATTATAATTACTATTTATAGTAATTCGAAAACCTAAATCTAGCGTAACTTATAATTTATGGAGATACGTGTATATATATTCATTAAAAACAGTAATCAAAAAGGTGAAAACAATTTAAATTATGTTTATAACGTTATGATATTCTATATTGATAGAATAGTCAATTTGTGTGTGTTCGTACTAATAAATTTTTAACGTAATTTCTGACAAAATTATTCGTTACTTTAATTATTTTAAAATATGTATTTTTTAAATCTCATTTTATAATTCCGATTAGGTAAGTATATTTACGCGTAATTAGCTCTTATATGATTTATAATCAACGACTCTTGCGCGATGCGTTTTGGTAATTTTTTTAAATTTAACGTGTTGCTAAAAGAATTAATCAATAGGAAACTAAATATATGTAAGATTAAGGGATATTCACTCTCAAAATCTAAGAGAAATGTGGTGAAATAATTCAAAATTTAAAAAGTAATTTGTTATTAAACAACATTATTAAGATTATTATTTTGCGAAAAATAAATTTCCTATTTTAAAATAGGAAATAGGAATTTGCTTCGTGCGTATAAACTTAGTTGTATTAATTCTCTTTTCGGTACTCTTTATCCTAATGATTTTATCTGTGACCTCTCGTTTTTTATTTTCCTCCTTGCCCATAGAATGTATAGAACTTCCCAAAATTCCTTTTAATCCCTTGTTGTTCCTCTTGATTTTCCATCCTTAAATCACATTATGAACTTTCTGTTAAATAGGTAACCTTATTTTTTATTAATGTACGTTTTATCATCTAAATAATTATTCTTTGTGTTTTATTCGTTTATAATTATAAAATTATCATCAGTTTACTAGAAGCTAACTATAAAAACAGAAATGTTTTGTACACTGCATGATTAAACAACAAATAGTTGTTATCATATCATTGTATAGTACTCACTATCTCTGGTAAAATGTAGCTCAGTATAACTATATTTTGCTAGTTAACATAAAGATTATCCTTTTTCAGTAATAATTATTTATTGAATAATTTTAATGCAGAAACGTATAATAGCCAAATAATATTAATTTTTAATGTTAGTAACCTATTTTAGTGTATTAATAAATATTTGTAGTTTATAACGACAAAAATTAATAGTTAAAATAAATGCGTAACAGCTATGTGTTAAACGTAAACAAAAACAATATGAATAATTGATGTATTGTCACAAAGAACAAATGAATTCGGGTATTAATATATATATATATATAGTTTTAATAAATGTACTTGTTCGTGTAATATTACTTTCTACAAAATGAAAAATAATTTGATTAAATGTTATCTGTTGTTTTCTAAAATTATTTTAAATATGTCCGAATTGAAATAAAAGGAATAACGCTGTTTTAATTGTTTATTTTAGGAATCATGAGTTATTCTGACGAAGGGTACAGGAATATGATTGCCAGTTTTCGGACTAATGATTTGCAAGCGCTATTGTCAGCGTTTGGTAGCAATAAAAATGGTCGAAAATCCGAACTAAAAGACAGGGCACTTGATTTGTTGAGGAGTAGACAGCCTAATTTTAGTCATCAAGCATATATAACAAAAATAGTCGAGATTTATCGTTCCATGTCAAACGAAGGGTCAAGAAACAACGATTTAATACGTAATATGATACAAAGTCAACAACGGCAGCAGCAGCAGCAACAGCAGCAGCAGCAAATGATGACTATGAGTATGAATATGCAGTCTCAGACCCAAGTCCAACAACAAAGAATGTACCAACCGCCACAGTATTCTCAACCACCGTCGTCAATGCATATGACACGTGCTGGATTGCCCCAGGTTATGCCCCAAATGCAAAGAAACATGTATGGCAGTACTATCACTGGAGGTAGCGGTAACATTCAATATGCTTACCAGCCATCTAGTTCTCGCAGTATGGTATCTCAGATGCCTACAAATCAACAGCTAGGTATGGTACCACCAGATCCAATGGTGTTTGACATAAATGCGCCTACTTCTACAAACACGTTCTCTCCATCTACTCAGTCTCTAGCCAACATCAGTTTAAAGAAATTGCCATTTTATGAAGTTGTGGCTGAAGTTATTAAACCGACAATTTTAGTTGGCCAAGAAAGATGTACATTACAAAATGTTCCTAGAGGTAGAAGCATAATTTTACTTGTGATCAATTATTGAAGCGAGTGTTTTTTTTTCTAATTTTGTTTAATTTTTATTTTTAGGCATGAGGGAGGCGACGTTCAAACTAACCATTTTACCTGAACATGTCAATGAACTTGCGTCAAGTCGTGACTATACTGGTGGAAAAAACGAACTCGTTTATCAAATGCAACTTCGAATCTGTCTGTTCGAGGAAGGAGCTACCCAAATAAACGATTATATGCCTCTCGGACTTCATATTCGAATTTCTAACAAAGTGTGTCCATTGCCACCGACTGCTCCCAATACTCGTCCAGGAACTGAAGCCAGAAGAACTCCAAGACCCATAAATTGTACTCAAGTACTCAAACTTAATCCGAATATCATCAATCCAATCTCCATAAATTGGAGTCCAGATGGGAAGACTTACGTCATGGCGATGTATCTTGTAAAAAAATTGAGTTGGGATACACTGTTGCAGAAACTTCATGACAAAGGAGCGAGGAGTTCGGAAGAGACAAAAAATTATATTATCAAAAAGTTAACAGATCTTGACCCAGATCTGGCCACCACATCTTATCGTTTTTCATTGGTCTGCCCATTGGGTAAAATGAGAATGAAAATACCAGCAAAGTCGATCCATTGTGACCATTTACAATGCTTTGACGCGAGCATATTTATTTTAATGAATGAAAAAAAACCAACGTGGATGTGCCCAACATGTAGCAAACCATGTTTGTACGATGACATACAAATAGAAAACTACTTTTTGGAAGTTGTCTCCAGTCCTACACTCGTAGATGGTTGTAAAGAAATTGAGCTATTGGCTGATGGCACATGGAAAGTATATGTAGAATCAGAAGAAGTTAAAAACTTGGAAAATGCTTCTGAATCGAAAAATAAACCAATAGATTCCGTGAATTTGGATGATAGCGACGATGGTGGCAACGACGAAAACGTGTTGCATGTCAAGAAAGAATTGAAGCCCGAGAGTACTAAAGAGTCTGAAAATTTGAAATCGACTTTTGTTGATCTCACATTGAGCGATGATGATAATGACAATGCTGGAGGACCATTGAAAGAAAATTATAAACAAGAAAATGAAGCCCAGGCGGCCGATGTACAGTCAGCCGCCACAGTTGACTTGAAACCTCAAGTCCAGCCACAACAGGCAGTCACCAGTTCTGAGCAAGGAGTCGTAATTGAAATAGACAGTCCATCGCCTCCTTCAAGCCCTGCAATTCCTACAACTTCGGCGTCTTAATTTTTATACTACTACAAATATTCCATAAAACTAATAATACGAACGTCGTTAATGTGTTCGCTTCCTGAATAAATCATTTTTAGACGTTTATCGTTCAGCTCCATATTGTCCGCGACTATACGGTTAAAATTAAAATTTTATAACCGACGTATTTGAATTACAACGTCGAAACTATATTAGTTTATAAATTATATATATACGCTGTAATAAATTAATCGTATTCGGTAATTTTAAATTTTGAATACTTTCGAAGACGATCATTTTTTTACAATTGTATTTACTATATTATTGTTTAATATATACTATTTTCTTTTTTGTTTTTTTTAGTACGTAGAGTTGGTAATTTTGAACGCGTTATTCCTGTTGAGTTTTGAATGAAAACTACCGCCATTTGGCTAGTGCAATGTAGAGGCGTGTCGAACATACACAAGCGTCGCGCGTCGTTAAAAAGATTTTCACGGTTTTTCTCGTCAATGTTAACACATTTTACTTTCCGCGTTAGTGTCCACTGGTTATTGATCGAAATTATTCGATTTTAGCGTGGCGTACTCGCGCGACCTTTAATAATGCGACGGCCGTTTTTCACATTTCAACGGATATAGCGCGTATAATTTTCGTAGGGTTTTCGCGTAACGGTCGGGCGGCGTTAATATCCGACCGTGAATACGATGGTTTACGACGGAGTTTCGCCCGCGATTGTCGGCACTGTAATCGCGTTGGTCGCCGGACTGTGCAGGGGGGAGGAGAAATTTCGCGTTTTCCGAACCGTTCAACCTGATTTCGGTGTCGCCCCCTGGATCAGCTGCGTGATACGATCGTCCGCTGTACATCGGGCACGGGTGCACGTTCGCGTATAGTTTGTTTCGACATTTTCCGTCGGTTTCTCTTTTTTTTGTTTCGTATATCGACGAACGGTAAAAGTACCCCGTAATGGCGACCAAAAGGTTCACTCAGTCTTCGGTCAACTGGGCAGCGATCGCCGAACGTGCGCCGGAATCCGAAAAAGCCGCCTACCTGGCGTTCAAAGCTAAATCCGACGGATACCTGCGCAAGTACGTTTTGAGGTCGTTCGGAAGTGGGGAAGGGGTGACGAAGTTTTTGATTCGTAGCGTTCCGCGGTGGTTAAAATCGCGTAAAACGGTCGGGCGAGGGCGAGAAAGTCGAATCAATTTTGAGAATCATAAAATCGTCAACTCGTTGTTCGGTTAAACAGTATTTGACGCTCGTAACGTCCGAGTAACAATGGTATCATTCTCGTCGTAATGTCGGCAATGTCTCGTTTACGCGACGACGTGACAGCAGCCCGTGGTCAATAAACCTTAGCCTACGATCGTTTCGTATAATGTATAATCATTCCGCTATATTATAGTACACCAAATAAACAAATAATACGTATTATATAAGAACGTGTAATATTGTCGTTCTACAATAAACAATCGTTTGTTACGCGACTATTTTCGATGAACTTTTACGCGTTACGCGAAATGTTTAACGTTACACATATTATACTGAGGTTTATTGTCGTTTTCAGAATGTTGGCTTCACCGGCTGAACCGTTGAAAATCGACTGGGCGTCATATAAAAAGACAGTTGCTGTACCGGGATTAGTGGACACTTTCGAAAAGGCGTACGCCGCGGTCAAAATCCCGTATCCTGAAGACAAGTATACCACGTTGATTGACAAAAACGAAAAAGCTATCGTAATTATATCCGTCACTCGTTTAAGTATGACACTCGTAACGTTTGTAATTTGCCTATTTTTGTTCCCCTTTTTTTTTAGTTGAAGGAGATCGAAGCGTTCAAAATTGAAGCTAACGAAATCATAAAAAACTGTGAACAGAGAATAAACGAGATTAATCAATTGTTACCATTTAGCCAAATGACGTACGAGGACGCGGCGTATAGTGAACCACAATTGACATTGGACCTGGAAAATAATCCGTCGTTCTGGCCCCACGAAGAAGAAGATTACATTTTCGACAAACCTCAAGATAGTACAGAGCAAATTGAAGAAACGAAAAAAATCGATGCTGGTCATTAAATGAAAAATGAATCATAGTTTCGAGCGTTAATTTTACATGAAATTTTTTTTAATCAACTTTAGAAACGTATTTAAAAATTGTAAATCAATCGTCAAATTTGTGTAGGAAGTTTTTTCGACGTTTATTCGAAAATCTGTATAACATTCAATAAATGTACAGGAACGTTGTATTGAGCTATCATTAACCAGTGTTGAATAAATAATAAAAAAAAAAATCAAATTTTTCATTATATTATAAGTTAAACAGAAATTACGAATACCGATAATCGGTATAGAATATTTTTTGGGTTCAATTGGCCGTGTAAATACACAACTATCGATTATATGTTGGATATTTCGTAATGAAGTAGTGGTGGTAAAACCACGGAGTTTAATTATAAAAAGTGCGTGCGATTGTCACTAATTGATATCGAATGGAAGGTTTCTGCCCCAAGAGCGGAAACAAACGAGAAATTTTGTTACGCCTGATTGTTTCGTTGGCGCCGTGATTCTATTATTATTTATCATGTCTCCAGTTAGGTCAGAAACGTAATGAAAATACAAATTTTTTTTCGATTTCTCGCCACTACTGAATATTCGACACTTTAAAAATAATTTCAAGTTCGACTTTTTTTCCGCCATTTCTTAGAGAATTTTTTTTAGGAACGTGTGTGTGTATATAAAAACACACACACATATAGGTACAACAATGGAAACGAATCGTTATTTATTATTCAAACCATTTTACAATAGAAATTACAACGTAATAATAATGTTACGATCGTCTAAAAATAGAGGCCAAAAAAAATTGCGTGCGTGTATGTATATATATATATGTATTCTATAACGCGTTTTATTTGAACGGAAAATACGTTAGAACGAACGGTTGTCGGGTACACAGAAACTACAAAACAACGAAAAATGGTTTGTCCTAAAGAATCTTAATATATATTTGAATAATATATATATATATAATACGTCAGTGGCGTGTTTTTCGATATATACTACGGGCGGTGGATAATTGATCGACGAAATCGTCCATTTTTCGATCGCTCGGATTCCGCCTAACCAGGTGAACCGGATGCACCCTCGTATAACGCGCGAAAATAAACGGAGTCGTTGTGTGTGATATTCGTAAATAACCGAACGAAAATTCGGTCGATTTTACGCGCGCGCGTTGGGTCGTTCCGAAATTGTGATTGGGCCGCTGAAAATGTTTTCCGGAAGAGAACGGGAACGATAAAAGATCGAAACGTAACGGCGGTTGATGGGAGAGGGACGACGAAAGGGCGTTTCGTTTCGAAACAAAAAAAACGCTCAACTCGTTTATATCGCCGCGTGTTCGGGCCAACGCGAAAACCGAAAGGCGTTCCGACATTTTCGCTGGGAAACGGTTTCGAGTTCCGAAAATGCCGGACGACCACCATCACCGTACGGTTGTAATTCGACCGTTGCCGCCGATAAACGAGAATGTCGGCGGCGGTTGATATATCGTCGTCGGATTTGGCGGACGGGTCGTCGAAACGTGTGATCTGTTGAAGGGGGAGGGGGTGCGCGAAAACCGAAACGCTTTTTCGGCCCGTCGTGGTGGTGAAGGATTGTACTACGTCGCCCAAAACACCAAACCAAACGCGCCTCTGACGTACGTCTACATAAATATATATATATAACGAAAGAAACATAAATAGCCCGAAATTAATTCGTCGGCGCGTAATAATTAATAAATTTGTGGCGCGTGCGATTCGAAATAAGTCCTAAGTGCGTGGTGTGCGTATCGAAGTAATCGGTCGGGGCTAGGGGTGGTTATAGGTTTTTGGTTACGGTTACGCGCCGGACTAACCGAAGCACGATACCGCGTTGAACGCGCACTGCTTCCAGTAATTCCGTTTCTTCTGGCCGCGCGCCGCGTTCGCCGCCGTCCGGGCGCGCATCTTGTTCCGCATCATCATCTCCTTGACGAACAGATAGTAGTCGACCAGCGCGTTCTCCAGATTTTGATCGTCCGCCTGCGAGCGCGCGAAACGTATCGATTATTATTATTAATATCCACGCGCGCGCGTGTCGGTCGGGACGAGCGACCAAATCGGACGCGTTCGGAGAACAGCATCCCCGTTAACTTCGGAGTAAGGGGCGGACAAGACGACGAGTTACCGACGGCGTCCCCGAAACGGATTTTCGGGTGACCACGTGCCCCCTTACGTTCGTCGCGCGCCCGCCACAAAATGACAGGGGGGCGCTCGCGTATTATTCGTTCCGTTCGTTGGCTCAGAAACACTGCCGGTCCGTATCGCCGGCATTTCTGTCTTTATTTAACAGATCTCGTAGATCTTTTATATATATATATAGATCTCTCGTACCCGGTGACGTACTTTGACCGGAATTTGGGGCACGGGGGGGGAGGGGTTAATTTTTAAATAAATAAATCGGACGACCCTAACAAAACGCGACATATTATAAACTTTAATAGATTATTCGTTTGTAATTAACACGTTATGTCATAACGTGTATTAAATTTTAGTTTTTCGTTATTATCGACTCGTGAGAAAATAATTCTTCCAAAAAAATGTTGGGAAGGGTTTATCCCCCCCCCCCGTTAGTGCGTTACCGCTTGTGCCGGCCCGGAGCGCGTTACGACGGATATCCCGACCGTCGGCGACTAATCGTGGACTAATTTTTTTTACGTCTTGTGTCGTGGTTATAATCGCGTAATGGCCGGTACGACGCCGTATATATTAAAATCGGTTTTCGTTTTTAAAAACGAATTTCGTCTACGAACGTCGTAAACGTATCCGAATGGTTAACTACTCACAATGGTACGGGGCGGCGGCGTTGGTTTGGACTAGCGGGACGTCGCGAAACGCTGACGTGAGATGGCCACGACGTTCGGGGTATAAACCGCAAGGCCGGTTTACATAGACAATACGCCGTTCGATCGAAATCGCGCCGGAACGTTTTACCGGTGAAACATCGTCGTGCACGGCCGGAGTATGAATCGTACAACTTTGTTCGCGACCGAGAGCATCCGGGAGACCGAGTGTGCGAGTATGTTTTCGAAATACACGCGCGCGGCATTACGTATACTCCGATGAACACAGTTTACTGCGAGTTTCGAAAACGCGCGTCGCGATAACGAACGAACGAACCGCCGTTTTAACGCACACGTCTAACGTTATCACCGCGGAATACGCCGCGCCATTTTCCGTCACGAAACACGGCCGGTGGAGGAGGGTGGGGGCACGTGTTGATGTGACAGTGGAAAAACGAACGAGCCGTGTGTACGCCCGGCCGTCGTTCGAGCGAATTATGATTATCCGTTTTCGAATTCGTCGCCAACGATCCGCGCGTCACACCATTCAGCCGCCCGTGCCCGTGTTCGCCCGTCACGCGAAACGAAACGCGTGTCCCGTACGACGGGCCCGCGCACGTCGGCGGCGATCCGTACGGATTGATGACCGACCGGTTGGTTACGTGGGTAACCCGAACCGCGGTCGAACAACGCCGCGGTAGGAGTCGATCGTATTTCGGGAAATTTTCGTCGGGAACGATTATCCCGTACGATCGATTGCTGTGGCGGGGGTGGGGGTGGTGGAGGTTCGAAAGCCGGTACGTTTTTACGGCGGACGGGGTAACGAAATATTACGGAAACGTATTGAACGCGCGATTTTCGAAACGGAATCTGTGACGAAAATGATTTCCCCCGGCAAGTAACCGCATTTACTAACTCGAAGGGCCCGTAATAAAATACGGTGCTTCGTGCGCGCGCGCGCGTGTGTTATATAGTGACGTGTTCTTATTTTTAATTTGAAAACGATGACGTGACAATATGATAAATCGTCGTTAAAAAAGCTATATAACGCGTCGCGGCGTAAAAAAGCGATTTTTCGAAAAATTATGACGCTACGATCTCGTTCCCGTCGTCGCGTCGACTTATATCGTTATCGTAAACGGCGCACAAGCCCGCCTATAGCGTGCACGATAATAATAAAAAAAAAAAACGCGTCGAATAAAACGATTACTACGCTCGTATTACTACTGGCGTTTACGTCTGAAAAATGCGGGGAGGGGGGGACGAATCATTTTCCGGTGGACGGGAATCGCGTCGTCGAATAATATTTATAACACGCCGATCGGTCCGAAATCCTCGGGCGTTAAAATAATCGCTGAACGGACGCGAAGGACGCGACGTGAGCATCTCGCCAGTGTGTGTGCGTGTATGTGTGTGTGTGTGTTCATTAAGCGGTTTCGAAATAAGACGAACGGAAACGGGCCGAACGACGCTTTGGTCCCCGACCCTGTATAATATAAATGTACGTTTTACGGTAGAATTACCGCCCGTTGACGCGTCGTTTATTCGGCGAATCGCGAATTATTTTCGTCCTATTTACGCGGTGTCAGACGTTTATATTTCCGGACACGGATGGCCGGGTACGTCGATAAAACGGTTATCGAAATTTTTCGGAAAAACGGCCCGCGGAATTATCGAACCGGTGCGAAAGTTGTATTTTTAACACTCTGGCCGGTCGTCATACGGTCGTATATACGTGATATATATATATATATATAATCGGCGGAGCACTTGCCGCGTACATCGAAACCCGTTTTTAAAATTAAAAACGAAAAAAAAACGACGTCAATAATAAAAAAATATATACGCGTAATATATATTAACGGCTCTTTTTAACCGCCGTTTTGTCGACGACGACCGTCAACTTTTTAATTTAATGACAATTTAATTGCGCGAGGCGTTTACGAACGGAACTGGCTATATATTGTACAACGACGACACCTTATCCCTCCTCCCCGACTGCCGTCTATTCCGCGCCAAACCCGTACGTCGTCGTGACGTTTTTTCGCGGTTTTTTTTTTAGTTTGTTTGTAATTGTACCTTTTATTCGCCATTCCCTTTCCCCTCCACACACACTCCACCGGTTCGCTCGGATTACAATTATATAATATCCTTCGTTTGTACGTACTCGAGTTACACGCCCGCGTTTCGAATATAACACGAATATATACGAAAATTATAAATTTATATTAATATAAAAAGCGATAACGTTACGCGTTTGACGGCTCGAACGATTCGGCGGAATTTAAAATCGGCGCTATTACTGACGGTATATGTGTGTGTGTGTGTGTGTTGGAAAAAAGGGAGGACGCCACGTTGATTTCGTCCGAGCGTCGGCGGTCCGACGGAATAATGGTAATTTACCGCCATCGAGCGCGTACCTCCCCTCCCCCTCTTTCCCCCCTGAGGCAGCGGATCGGCGAGGGAAAACGGATTCGAACGACCCGTCGCGAAATCCGCCGTAAATCTTTCCGAAAACGGACGCCCGATTTGCGTACGCCACTTCAATTTGTGATATTTTCCGCCCATTCGTTCGCGAATAATACGGCCGCGTCGCAAACTGACGGTCAAGTTCCCTCCCCACCATACGCACACACGCGCACGGTCGTTTCCTATATAAATCGGTTAATTTCCCGACGAGTTTTCGCGTACCCGGGCGGCTACGTTTTCGTTCTTTCACCCTTCTCCCCTCTCACCACAGAGGTCCGTTCGTCGACGGCGTCCGTTGTCCGAGACGCGAAAACGTACCTGCGTTTTGTAATCGTTGACCGCGGCCACGGCGACTGGTTCACCGAGCTCGCGAAATTCGTCTTTATCGTTCAGCGACACGATCTCGGGAGTGATTTCCGCGAGTTCCCTCTGCAACACTTTCTGATCGATGACGTTCCCGTCGGTAAACACCGTCAACAGCCCGGTCGATACGGCCGCTGCCAGAATCACGATCCCCGTCCGCGAAGCCATTTCGTATCGTTCTCGACGAGCGTGTCCCTGCGAACCGTTTCGTTACCGGTTAACCGGTTTTTTGTTTTTTTTTTTTTTGAAACTTCGTAACGAACAATTATAGGTTATTTATAAATTACTTTCAAACGAGCGGCCCCGGAGTTACGGGGAAATGATACGACGGCGAGCATAACAGAACATTGATCGAGAGGAAATAGTATTAAATTGGGGGGAAAAAATGTTCGCGCGTTCCAAAGATAAAACGGGACAATCGAAAAGGATACAGTTACCAACCAATTAGCCGTAAACGTGAGAAATATTCGGCGAGTAACAAGCGGCGGTTTCGCGAGCGCTACCGACCATGTAATCGGTGGCCAGCACCCGGACGAATCACGATCGCCTACAAAATCGTCGAGGTCGAATGTATTATTACGTAATTCGACTCGGTTTGTGTTTTGTCGAAGGAAAACCGGGAATGCATTACGAGTGAATTGTCGACTTAATAATAAAACGATTCGTTGCTCCCCAAATACAAGACGACCACGTTATCACGGCGGATATTTAAACCAAGTTGGTCCCAATAACGACGCTCGGCGAACGCCAGCGATTTTCCGTTTCTTTTCTTATAATAAACGTTACGATTCGTACGCGTCAGACGCTAGGAACGGTCTCACTTATAGACGTGGACCGACTTTACGTGTCGTTTTTTTTGTCGGTACGCCGTAACCCAGCGAAATCGCGTAACGTTATTCCGATTTGCGAACCCGTACGATCGAATTTCGGGCCTCCCGGCGTACGCGCGCGCTTCGGGTCGTAACCAAACGACGAATATCCGTCGTTTTCGTTACCCGAATGCGCTTGTCGCGTATACGTGTACATACTGGGGAGTTTTTTTTTGTAAAAAAAAATTATACAAAAACCGTCGTTCGCGAACATATTTTAATAACAATTACCGGCTCCGAAACGCGCGTATTTCTTCAAATTTCTCTACAGTTCCCTGTAAACGTGAGCGAACCGAAACGGGAAAACTCGCGAACAGAAACACCGACGAAACTCGCGTACTTTAAGAACCGAACATTTATCACGACGGCCCCGACTGCGGGCTATCGGGTTTGGTCGCGTTCGCCGATTTATATAAATAACGTACGCGCCGTCCGCGAAATCGTTTTTCGAGTACGACGACAATTTAATCTCGCGTTCGAAAAACACGCTATACGTCCGACGAACGGCGGCTCCATACCCGCCAGCGGCTGTGTTTCCTCGGGAGCGTTTAATATGTTCACCGTACCCGAATTCGTTCGGCCATTTTTCTAGGCCGGCGGTGTACGCAATAAACCGTTCGAACGTCGTTTTTCGTTTTCGGCCGCGTTTCTTGTTCGCCCCTCGTCCGTGGTAAAACCACCACCAAACGGCACGGGAAGATTAGGATAAAAACGATACACGCGGGCGTTTATATTGCGGGAGACGGATCGTAACACTGGCTCGCCGTGCGGCGCAACAGGGTAGTCCGGTCGCGGATACCGCCTGAACGGTATTAACTTCGCCTTCCCTTTCGCGGTAGGGCGGGGTGAGGGGGAACCCTTCGAATACACTCGGTTATAATAGTATCGTCCGGGTTCTTTACGGGCGGACGAGCCCGACAACAACGAAAAAAACAAAACCTATATCGTATATATTAAAGCGCGTACGTATTAAATTGGATTAGGTGCGTGTATGCGTGTGTGTACGTAATTATTATAATCTCCGTCGCCGGGGTGGGGGAGGACAGGGAAACAAACGTCCGATGGGAGAGAATATGTTCGACCTTTGTCGTCCGTTAATTAAATATTCTCGCGTTCCTGTATATCCGGGCGCGCACGACGTGGCCGAGTGTGTGCGTGTGTGGAGGGGAAACTAACGCGAAATAATAAATAAATAAATACGCGCGTTCGTATTTCCCTAAATCGGGATTAAAATATTAACCGTACGACGGTTTTAGGTTAGATACGTTTTTTTTTTCGGAATTTTTCGAACGGTCGCGTCGCGTCGCTTACGCCAACGCACGCGTCTACGTATATTATATATGTATATATAATCTCTCCTCGTCGTTCGCGTACACATTAATGGGATTACACGGATTTCCCTCCGTCCAGCCGCCAACCGATCTCGACGGCCACTTCAATAACGCGCCGTTCGCTGTCCGCCGAATATTCGGGACCGACGCGTTAATATTATCAGTATAGTTGGACGCGGAAGACGTTTCGCTTCGTCCCGCGGTTGTTTCCGAATGACCACTCGGCCGTAGGCTAGGACGAATTAATAACGGACGGCCCGGTCCGTTTCCAGCGTGACGTATTACCGGTGTGGAGGAAACGAGACGCGAAGTACTCGTTGTTGGTTGTAAACACGCGAGGGCTGCTTTGGATACCGCGAGATACGGCGTGACGTCGGTCGAGAATACGATTTTCGAAAAACGAACCTATATCGTCGGAAAGGACAAAAAAAGGGATTTTCAAAAAAAAATAAATAAACGACGACCGTTCGCGCGATTCGAGTGCACGCACACATACACACACGTACATATATATATATGGGTCGCTTGTATGCTCGAGGAAAATTAATTTTTCTAAAAACAGCCGGCGGCGTACGCGCGTCGAGTGAATATAGAGAGCCGGGAAGGGATGGAGGAGAATAGATTGAACGGCAGGGGTTTTGTATTGCAACGGGACGAGACGAGAACGGACAACGCTGTGAAATCGTTTCGAGAAGCTAAACGACGCCCGACATTTCGAATGTTCTGCGTTGTGAGTGACGGACGAGTGGGAAAACAACCCGTACGAGGGTTTCCGCGTGTTTAGACAAAACAACCGCGGCTGTTTCGGTAGTCGTATTATCGTTACGGGGCCGAATAAAAATTGTACTACTACGCGTACAATGTACATCGTAAGTCGAATGCCCCCCATCCACCCCGCTCGTCTCAAACTTCAAATCGCGAGCGTACCGGCCGTTCGTTTTTCGTATTTACGTATAAATTTATTTTCGGAAGTTTTTCGTGTATTTCGTTCTACGACCGTCATTTCGGACGTTCTCGTAGTTTCCACAGTTCGTACTCGGAACGCCACGATAAACGAATTTTAACACGGGAATAGTCGTAAATTACGTTTTACAGGCGCTCGCTGGTGATACGTTGTTAACGTCGTTTTTATTAGTTTAGGTAAGACGCTTCGGCGCGGAAACCGAATTCTTAAGGGAAATGTCCCCCCCAATCGTCATTCGACGTCGGCGGCTACCCGAAGGAAACGAAATTTTTCGCGTGGCACGAACATAACGGACGTTCGAAACACAAAAAGCCGACGTTTTTTGGACAGCTTTCAGGATTAGCCGACGTCCGGATATATAAATTACCGGTAACGCCGCGACAATGGAGTCGGCGAACCGTATTTGGTTTTGCGCGGAGACGGTTTCGTTTTTCGTTAACAGTCTCGTCCTTCGGAACGCGCCGATCACAATACGTCGTACGTAATCGAAGGAACGCGAAACTTACGAAAAAAAAACGTTATATTCGCGAGAAAAAACCACGAAACTTTCGGACGACACGCGGGATAATAATAAACAACGGCGAGTTCCAAAGTAGCGAGGAAATCGTTTTTTTTTTCTTCGGAACGAAATACGAAACTTCGAACGATAAACTTAACGGACGAACTAATCTAGTCGACCGACGCCGGTTGATTTTGGGATGGAAAAATAACGGAATGTTTTTCTCGATCGGGGCGAGCGAACCAAGGGAAAAGTGCCGGCGGGACCCGTGTTGTGTTTTATTATTAAACGAAGTATTTTTTGGTTTTTACTAGGGACACTCCGAAGTCGAAGTAAAAGAACAGAGTTGACGAAGCAATTTCGAGTGAGGTTTTTGACGTTTAGCACGGATTTAACACCGTCGTATTGCGGAACAGATAACTCGCCGCCGTCGTCGCGCGCCCGATTATGTTTAACGTACCGCCGCGGAACGAGCGGTTCCCGAAAACAATTGACCAGTGGCGGCCAACCAAGAACGTATTGGGTAATTGCCGGGCGGGTAATCTCGAATAATTTCTTCTACCGAAACGGAATAGCGGCGCACCAGACGAACGGACGTCCGAATCTCGGATCGACGATAATTTCGTAATTGACGATCCGTTTCGATTATTATTACGCGAAAAGCGTACGTTGTCGGTGTTTCCTGCTCTCCCATCCACCGTCCGGACGTCCGAGAGACGTCGACAATTAACGCTCGTTTCCGGGTAGACGTGTGTTTGCTATAAGCCGTTCGAGAACGAACGTGTACGTATCCTACGGTATCCGATTTCGAACGTCTCGGGGGAAGGGGTGGGGGGGAAAGTACGACGGTGGGGTAATTACATTTTTCCATTTTCCCGTTTAACCGTGCGCGCCTAAAACGTCGTTTAATAATAATAACGCTAACGTTTCGTTTAGCGTCTCGAGCCGTGCCCCGAAAATTTCATTAAAAGTCATTTCGGTCTCCGTATCGTATACGACACACTCGACAATACGCGATTCCGCTAACGCGTTTAATACCGTCCGCGGGACATAAGACGCGCACACGAGAGAGCACAATGTACGGACCGTTCTCGACGGCGTAGTAACGAAGTGTTTTAATAGGACAAAGGGCCGCCCGTCCGAATACCGCGCGGCCGTTCTTTGTTCTCCGTTTCTCGTTCGCGTGTCCGAAACAATCGTACGCTGGTACGAAAACGCGGCGTCCGTTCGCGTACGATACAAAGAATACGAGGGGGGGGAGGGCAGTCGTCCGTCTTGCCCGAAAACGGTCCGTTTTATTGTCGCGTGTACGGCGCGATAACGTTCGTACCCGCCTCAAGAAAACGCGTATAATTTAATCTCGCGCACGCGGGGGGGAGAGGAGGAGAGAATTGGTCGAAAAATTGTTCGAAATTCGACGAACAATATCGTCGTCGTCGTCGACGACCCCCGACCGGGCTGGCTTGACACACGCCGAACCATTCTCGTTTACCGTCTCGCGCGCGAAACGTTCAAGTAATTTTCGCGACCCGGCCGGCCCCGGTACCGTTGTTAGTTTTCACTGAAAATTTCCGCGGCGTACTCGTTCGTCCGTGAACGGCGGAGGAGGCTACTTTCCGCGAAGCCTGGGACCTTCCGAGCTTTCGCGGTATACTACTCCAACGAAGCCACGAGTTACACACACACACACACACACACACATAGGCGTCCCCTAGCTGGATGACCGGAGATCGCTATCCTTAATCGGATTGACCGCCGTAATCGGGCGGGACTTACAAGACCGCGCAACAATGGCGTAATAACCTATTCAATATTAACGGACCTTTACGTCGTAATATTGACGACGGTAGCTTATCATCCGCTCATATTTATACGCCCGTACGGTGTACGAAGCCATCGGCGTCGTTTCGGTAGAGAGAGAGAGAGAGAGAGTGAGTGAGTGAGTAATGTACGGATAAGCGCGCGAATTTCCGTACGGTTACGCGTACTTTCCGGTCACGGGCGTTTTTTAAACTTTCTTTTCGGAGGCAGGGAGGGGGGGATAACATTCCATACTCGCGAAACGTCGAGAAAAATTCGTGAAAAAATAGGCGTTCACCACCGTCGTCCGACCTAAGAGAATTTAAATAAAATTATTTCTCGCGCGACTAAACACGTACGCGGTTCGAGAATTTGTAACCGCGTAACGAAATTCGTTCGCCCTTCTCTCCTCAATCGTACGCACGATCCCGGTCGTACTTTGCGCCAACTTCGATTTCTCCGAGGCTACTTCATTCGTACGCTATCGGCGCGGTACCGACGATTACGCGGATTCCGGTCCCCGACTGTTTTTACGTGAAATTCACTCGGGTCCCGTCCGCCCGTATTTCTTTGGTACCGCGCTATTACTGTACAGAATACGCGGCTGTACCATTTCACTTGTGAAATCGCCGCCGTCTAGAAACGTGTTTATGCGTTGTTGGTAAACGAGTTGTTAACCGTCTGGAACGGTTCTTGAAAAACGTAGAATACACTTTGCGAAATCGGTACGAAATTTCGACTAGAACGAAATAGTACGGCCGAAAACGTCGTCTCCCAGCGGTCTCGAACGAATTCCGTTCAAAATCGTCCCGTTCAAACGCCACGGTACTCGACGTGAACCCGTTTATTTACGCTACCGTACCGGTATTCCCGAAATCGCGTCGTCGCGTTCTTCCGTCGTTCGTTGGTTCCCCGCGACCGTTTCGAACAAACCGACCGCGTAGTATTTATACTTACCACCGTAGCCGCGAGCGAATAACGAAAATACTCGCGAATAATTAAACGCTCGCTCGTTGTCCGAACCGCGCGTCTGTTCGCGTTTTACTAAGTAAGCTTTCCCCCTCTCGCCGCCGTCGTTTCGCTTTTTATCGGTCGCCGGTTGCGCCGCGCGTCGTTTCCCGCCGAATCCGTTCAGTAATAATTTTTACAAAACACTCGCGTATTTTCTTATACCCGCAATTGTCGCGCACAGCAAACGCGATACACTATTATTATACGCGGGCGTCTACGGGCATGTACATTTCCGGTATCGATAGACCAACGCGTTATTATTAAGCGTACTTCGTTAAGTATTTTCCGCGGCGTTTCGATTGTTTTCCCGGCGTTTTTCGTAATTGCGGATATTCGACGAGCACGCGTATTATAGTTGTTGTCCGTCCCGTACTACACGTACACGGCCGTTAATAAAACGTTTACGAACGAAAACCGACCGTTATTAAAACGAAACCCGATAGCCGTCGCGCGGACCGTTTTTTTTTTTTTGTGTGTACCGTCCGGGGTGGATGACGTGACGGGGCGGACGGCCGGTTTAGTTCGCTTTACGGTTTTCAGCGAATAAATACGTCGCGTTTCCACGGTTCGTTAAAACGTTACCGTCGCAGACGTGTTTTTCGTTCGGGTCCCGTTTCAAACGGTCGGGTTTCCGATTTCCCGGACGGAAAAATTACGTAATTCTCGGAGACGCGTGTTTTGATTGGAGATTACCGAATCGCCCCCGGGCGGTGTTTTTTTCAATTCGACCGCGATCGCGTGAACACCCTCCCCCCCACCGAACGTTAATGAGCGCGCGGCGGCGCGTGGAACATTTTGGTAGCGACGGAAAAACGACGTAAAACGTTCGAACCCGTTTCGCGACAATTACAGATTGACTCGAACGACCGGACCGTTTACGTACACCGGCTACGGATAGTACGAAACGCCCGGGCCGGAATTTTGCCGTCCCGTGTTCGATTGTACCGGCCGGCCGTACGTTTGAAACAATACCCCATCATACTCAACAGAAAAAATCCTATTAAAACTAAACTCAACCTATTCGAACTGTACGTATCTTCTATTCTTACGTATGCCGGCTCCTCGTGGGGGAGCGGCGCCCTGTACAGTTGGTCCCTCCCGATGGAAAAGCGTAGAATCGATGACCGGTACGATAAACGGGATAGGGCCACAATCGTCGAAAATTCGGTCCTTCGAAAATCGACAAATTTTAATTGGATCCAAGACTCCGTTCAAACTCAATCCGAAACGACGGTCTACGTAAACTCCTTTTCCAACCACGATCACATCCGTCCCCTTGGAAAAACACACTAACCACCAACCACAAAACACTAAAGCTTTAGGTCAACGGCATAGTCATCCGGTTGACGAGAGAATTGGTTTTCGTTTAAACGAAACACGAATAAATAAATACGTCGTTGGCGAGGATTTTTCGTTGACTCGCGATCGACAACGGCAACCGATCCCTGTGACCGTAAGACGTTGTTAATGTAAAACGTCCCTGCGTCCACTTCCCCGTCCGACGAGCGTTGTTCGCGCGAATATCGTTAGGACGGGCGACGTAAACGGCGTTTTCGAGCCGGTCGATTTGAGCGGCTTACGTGTTGTCGGTCGCGTATGTATATCGTTAAGGTGTTTGTAAGCCCGTTAATGAATTCGAGCCGACCGACTACGGAACGCGCCTATTAATTGGCTCGGCGAAACGCGCGGTTCATTATTCGGGCGTCCGTTCTACCGTGGAAAACGCGTCGAGCACGATTACACGATTTACGCACCGGGACGGGCTCGCGTGTAAAGCGAAATGTACCGTTCGAAACCGAAAACGCGGAAACGAAAAATCCGGTATCGGGTCGGCCCCGAATGTTTTCGTAGGAAAAAAAGCGGCCGATACCGACGGTTTGAACGTTTTAGGCGTATGGCGATACTAATCGGCGTCGGAACAATTGACATATAACACGTATACGTTGAATCGGAAAAAAAATAAACGTTCCGCGAGTTAAGGACGAGGAAGCGCGTCGGGTAACAATCGTCGGCGAAGCGAGCGCCACGTCAAAAAAAGTACGATCCGTCGACAACGCGAATATTTCGAAACGAACGTGTTCTCCCCTGTTCAAAAATAATCGTCCCGCCAACGAGGTCCGTCTTCTCCGATCACGTACCGGTCACACTCGGAACGCATTTCTACTCGTAAATCGCGCCGTCCTACATATCCCACCGACGACTACCGGCGGGTAAATCGAAATGGACGAAAACGATTTGCACGCGGCGAATTGTTATTTGTACCAGCCGCGACGGCGCGCTATGGAAACGGAAATTGGCGTACAGGGCGAGGGAAAATATTTTATTACCGCGCCGGTGTCTATTGGGACACGCGCGCGGGTTCCGTCCAACGTACCGTGCAAATATGATACCGGCGGTATATTCGATAAACGGATATAGCCCGTGGACGCGAACGCGGTTTATACGACGATGACAGAAATAATACGAGCTTCTTACGTGGCCGAGCCGGCGACTGTTTCGGATTTTCCGGGAAACAAAAACGGATAATGTACCGGCGAAAACGAACGAAAAATACGGCGCCGTCGTTCGTCGCGTCCCCGAGTGGACAACAGTGACGTACAGATTCGTCTCGGTGACGACGACCCGTCAACGGCCGTACCCGTAACGATGCCCAACGGATATTGCTAACCAAAGGGAAAAACTGATAAAAACGAACAAAAACGTCGGAACGGAGTTTTTCGGCATTTTGCCGCCGTACCCAATTTACAAATCGTTTTTCACCCCCTCCCCCACCGAACATCGTCCGGTGACCGATAAATTATTTCTAATTTCAAAACCCGAACGTATTCACTTTAATTAAATTTAATCCACCGCGTTTTCGTCGGATTTTTATCTATTTTTCTCCTTCGCCCGATTCGTCAAAATCCGCCGTTACGCACGGCCGTTCGCGAATTCGAACGTTCGAACGGTTTCGACCACGAAATCACGCGCGCGATTTGTTTTTCCCGTTGCGACCACGTAACTGGTAACTGGGTGGGGGGGGGCAAGGAGGGAAGGCACGGAACAACACGCGACGGCGACGACGAAATTATTAAAATAATTAAAGCGCGAAGTCGAATTTCGGCCCACCGGATCGTCTAGAGGACGACGGATTTTCGGTACGGTTCCTACCCAAAGTTCGCGGCGTCGGGTCCGAAAACAAAATAGGGGCGGCGTTCTTTCGACCGTTTCCGTAGAAAAACTCGATGTGTACGAGGAAAATAATAGCGTTTTTAAAACCGAAAACGGGGTGGCCGTTTGAAAATCCAACATCGGCGCGGAAAATGGTTGAGTTCATGGGTTAACGGGGGGGGGAAGGGAATCGGCGAAGGTTAAAATAAAAACCGTTACGAGAATCGTTTTTTATTTGCCGAGATAAGGACCGGAAAAGAACAAAATCGGCCTGTTTCTTACTGCATTTTGGCAAGGGCGGTTCGCCCGTATCATCTCGCGTCTCTATTTACTAAAGATTTGTAACACATCACGACGTTTTTGTGTAGTTCGCGTTCGTTTAACTTTCGAAACTCTCCGTGATAAGTACGTGATACATATATATATACACGTACGCGCGCGTCGACGACGACGCTTTTTTCACTCGAACGTTTTAAAACGTCACATACACGTTACGTTGTCGGTCGTATAATAATAACGTTAGCATCTAAGTCGACGTTTTCGAAACGTAACAACGTGTTCCGGGGTGGCGGCAAACTTCGGAATTTATTTCTCGCGAAATTCGGCTCCACACGATGGACGGTCGATCGTTGACGGTTTCTACAGTTGTATGTGTGTGTGTATGTGTCTCCTATTAACGCGCCCGTTTCGAAGACACGTCGAAAATTCGAATTTTCCGCGCTTTTTCGTTAATATTTTACCGCGAGATAATGGAATATTCGAACGATGATCGACCCGTCGAATCGAATATTACCGTTTTATACGAAAAAATACGCGTGTTTTCGTAAACTAAAAGGTGACAAAAATTTTGAAAAAAGTTCGCCGTAATACACAAATACGCGCTCGCCCTTGTCCATCTTTTCTCGTTAACGGTCAATCTGCCTTACGGTTAGTAGCAGCGGCGGCGGTGAACCGTTTTCGTTTAATACGGAGGGATTTTTCGGACCGGCCGAGATTTAAGATAAAAATAACTACCCTTATTTTGCGCGTTTTCCATTTACGCGTAGCGCGTATTTATATTTATAGCGTATATTTCGATTCGTCGAAATCTTAATACGTTTTACATATCGCGCCGTCGGTAACGTCGTCGTCGCCGCCGCCGCCGCTGTGTAGGAATCGAGTGGCATTCATTTTTCGTCCGTTCGCGAAGGCATTTCGGGTAATTTCGAAGTCGGTGCTACGCGTTTAGTGTCGTTTCAATTGTACGCACGTAACGTCGCGGTTATTGTTGCCACCACCATTGTGTGTATAGTGCCGTCGTTATAATAGCCGTTTCGTGACGTACGATAATATTTGGTGTGCGTAAACTATGATTTTTTTTTACGAATTTTTTCTCTCGTTCTTTCGATCCATTGTGGTAAGAAAAAACAATAACGACAAAAAACCCGACCGAGACGAACTCCTCCCTCCCACCCGCCACCGAAAGTATCGGGCGTTTCGAATTTCGCCGAGCCGGACGAACGGACAAATAAAAACCCATCCCGTCGGCCAGCGTTCGCGGGATTTGTGTATAAAAAAACAAAAACCGAACGGCGACGAAAAATTCGTTCCGAAAACGCGATAATTAATAATTATCCGGTTCAAAAAACCGTACGCCCGTCCGTTTGCCGTTATCGGCGATGTATTCGTCGCGTGTCCGTCCGTCGATTGTTGGACCGTCGAACGGACGACGGACGTGTGTACTCGGGGCGTCCGATTGAACAGAAACCTCGAAAACCGTCTCCGGGACGTTCCGGACACGCCGGGACCGTTGACGGTTTTCGGGATTGTTTCCGGCGTAACGCGATCGTTGTCGCCAAGGCGTTGTCCCGTCGTGTTGCGTTCGTAACGCGTCCGAAGGGTTTTTTCCGCGACGTCGAAACCACGCGCGCGCCGGTCGAACCGTTCGTCGACGAACCGGCGAAAAAAAACGAAAAACTTCGCGCCGATTAAATAATAATAATAATAAGGACGGCGGTAATAATTAGGATATTTGCGTACGTACCTTTTGCGCGTGGCGGCGAATGGTCGGCGGCCGAGTTTCGTACGAAAGTACAACAGAAACGGATTGACGAGACGTTTTATACGCCAGCGGTGGAACGGGCGTGTGAAACCGCCGCCGCCGCCGCCGCGCTGGGGGGGTGTCGCGCATGTTCTCCGGGCGGCCGTTCCGCGGAGCGCGCGAAAAAAAAACACACCTGTATATTATTCCTCCGGGACGCCGCCGTAGTCGTTCGTTACGTACGCACGACCGACCCGTTCGGTGAGAGAACCACCGGCGGTCGGGAGGAGGCGCGTCGTCATTCGTCAAAATTCCGTCGCCGTCGTCGTCGAACGTTCCGGATTTCTCGCCAATATTATCGCGCGCGTTATAAATTCGTCACCGTGCACCGGGCCGATTGTCCATTGAACGGAATTCCGTAATCAGTAGTTTCCACGTTCCAAATCATTTTCGTCGTCGTCCCCTCTCCGTTCCGATGGACGTGTGCGTTCACTTTGCCGGCGCCACACTCTGTCCCCCCGCATCACAATCCCATCCCATTCACGGATAAATCCGACGGCGGTAGTGTCTTAGTGGTCTATTTTCCTAATAACCGACGGTTTCTTTTTTGGACGCCCAACGATCGCGTACGTACCGGAAAGCTACGCCTAATCTCGATGGGTAAGGGAATCGGGGAGGGCGCGGGAATCGATTACACGTAATAACCTAACCGTATATCGGCGCGCGCGTCGTATCGAAAAGTCCCCGCGCGCGTGTTTTTCACGCGGAGTTTTATCAATTTTTCCGCGCACCCGGTCGCTTTTCCCAGCCTATTATTTACCGCCCGGGCCCGCGTTTCGTTACGAACCGTTTTTTATTCGAGGTTGGTTTCCCTTTTTAAACTATTCGCGCCACAGTTTATATACGCACGCGCGACGGGGCGCCCGCGTAAATTGCCTCTACCGGCCGCCGTATGTTTGGCCGGCCGAACGGTTTTCCGGGCGGATTCGTCAACGAGCCGTGTGGACGACGCCTCTGAACGAGACTGTACACCGACGTACGTGCGGCGACGACGGACGGTTTTTCGTTCATTCGACTGTACCGCCCCTCAAAAAAAAAAAAACAATTTACCCTTCCTTATTGGACACCCGTTCGGGATAATTGTTCGATGATAATTTGTTCGCCGGTCAATGTATCTAAAAGCCGCCGCCTACGCGCCCACTAGCCAAATCGTGGACTTATATCGGCCGGACTAAACAATATACGATCGTTTTCGTCGCGCCGTGTACGTTACTCGAATTCCTCGAGTGTGTTCTGCACCGTGTAACACCGTCGTCAATTAATTCCGAACATTCCCGCGCGAATGTACGCGAATCAATTTTAGCCCCCCCCGGGGGGGGGGAGTTTGGTTTTTTCCAAAGCGCGGTTCGCCCGTCCGCCGTCGTGGTACTTTGCACGGTCGCGACGGTTTTGTTGACGCGCGGACTGGCGTCGGGAGGAAACACAAATACCGCCGGGAAACAATAATCCGACGATTTGTGGCCGTTCGCCGGCTCGACGTCGCGTGACGCGTGCCTTTACGGCGTCTCGAAATCGGTGGAATGATTAACGGCGAGCCGCGGCGCCGAACGAATAACGTTCCGAATCGCCGACATTTCCAACGTCGACACCATCGTCGCCGATACCGCAATTGTCGTAAACTATATGGTCGCGGCAACCTATCACGGCGGGTTAGGTTTAAAAACTTTTTTGGTAGAAGGTGTCATAATAACGAAATGATTTTAATACGCTTATATTCGTCGTATGCCGGTTATATTAGAATTTTATAGTTTTATATAGAAATTAATTAACGAAGTCGAAGAAATATTTCCGTTAAATGTCCGAACGAATTTCGTCTTACTTCGTTATAATTTACCAAACAAACCGACTACCAACAATTAAACAGCAATATTTCTTCGAATATTCTCTAGGAGGGATGAAAGTCCCTGACATCCCACTCCATAAATACACCACCACCACAGTAGGTACATATATATATATATATACGTTTATACGTTACGAACCGATTCCGAAATCGGGCGAATCGTAGAAATGGAAGGGGAGCCTACAGCTAAGCGCGTCGTTTCGTTAACTCGACGGAATTTATGTACGAACCGAATTCGTTCGGACGAGTCGTAAAGTGAAAAAACGTCCAAAACATGTCGGACACGTCCGGTCGGGTTAGGCGTTTGAGGATCCAATAACGTCGAACGGTCCCGCCGTCGTAATAATTCGGTTCGCCGAAGTTGTCCGAAGGACGTCGTCGGAACGTTTTTATAATTGTCTACCGCCTCAATTAGCGGGTCGGCAAATTCCGCTGACGACGCTCGCCGTTCGGTTTTCGCCGATTTTTCGTTCCAAACGGGACGACGTCGTTTATCCGGTGTAGTTTGTCCATAAATGATCCGCGCGGCCAACGAATTACGTAACTATAGACAGGAAAACAGTACCCGCGTGGATGTGTTCGTTCGGTTTTCCGTCGCCAGTCCCGGCGTTTCCGAATTAAAAACGACAAACTACGTACGGCGCCTAAACGAACGATCGACCGACGTTAATTATTCTCGAAAAGACGCATGTGCGGAAAATAACACAAAACGATTATTCGACATACGCGGTCGGCGAGGCCCGCGATCGTTTACGTATCGGAAATTCGAACGTTCGACACGCGCGCGTACACACGTTCGCGTCCATATGGTCCGCCGGAACGTCCATTACGCGTAACCTAACCGAACGTAACCGGGCCTTTGGTACAATCGGTCGTATCCGTCGCATTTTCGAGGTTAATTTTTAACAATAACGTACACCGCGCCCGTCTAGTTCGCCGGATCGATACCCGAGCACTCGGCCACGAGGTCCCGTACCGCGTATTAATACGTTTCCGAATTTAATATTACGTCCGAAATTGATCGCCCGGCGTTATTCGTCCCGTATAATGGCACAGCGCGTACACGGGATGATCCTGGGCGCGGGTAATTATCGCGACGCGGTCCGTTCGGGTCCTAGCTATTATTTACGCCGTAGTGTCCCGCGGAATATCAAATCGTCCCCGGGACCCGGATAAGATTGCGTTTCAAATATTTACCGGTCGTCCATAGTTAGTATCCGTTTCGCCGCCACCCTTCGCTTCGCCGTTCGATTTTCCCTTACTCTCTCTCCCCAAGCGCGTTTTTTCTCACGCTCGCCGGCCACCCGCTGTCGCGTACGTCACGCGCTTCCCTCAGCTTTCCACGTTCACCCCTCCATCCTACCATTCCTACGCCGATCTCGCGGTCTCTCCGAGAAATTGTCGAAATCTATCCCGTCCACCTTCCCAATAAAAAATATCGCCATCCACGCGCGCCTAAATCCATAGCCGAAGCCGTGTAATCGAAGACGAAATACTCTCCGTATTTAATATTTAATATTTAATACTCTACGCCAGCGTACGTTTTTGCTCGATTATACGGCGGCCGCGTCTGTCGTTTTTTTTTTCCTTTATTCGTTCCGCTCGTCCGGTCCACGAGGAAACCACCGCGGTAACCGTGTCCAAGTACACCGAACAGACACGAGACCGTACACGTCGGACGATTTTATCCGGCCGTTACAAACACCCGACGGGAACGTCGTTCGAACCTTTAATTTTAAACGCAGACGAACGTAACCGCGGCACGAAATTCGATCGTCCGGCGTTCCACCCGCAACTCTGTTCTTAGGTAAAAAACGTTTTATAGTTTTACGGTCGTTCGTGCTGGTAAAATGACAACGGCAATTAAATACGCGTACGAATATCGATTAGGTAATCATCGCCGACGGACGAGAGCTTTTGTCGAAATATACCGCGCCGGCCAAATACAATACAATCGATCACGTCGGGCGTTTCGTAATTTTCGTTTTCGGGCGGACGCGAACCCAAAAATCCGCCGCCGCCACCGGTTAACCCGCGGCGTTTTCGTTTTATTATCGGAACGAACGACGCGGGGGAGGAGGGTGCTCGTATACTTAGTCGACGATATCGCGTGTTAGATCGACCGACGTATTTCGTCGAGCGCGATAAATTATCGATTTTATCGTCACGTTTCCGAAATCTCGCCGTAAATTTCGCGTGATTATACACGCGTTCTACGCCCATCGGGGGGTTATATTCCGTACCGGGTTAGTGTTTCTCTTGTCCAACGTTAATACACTCGTTCGCTCGGGACGCGTCGGATATATTTTCGAAAACGTCGACGGATTCGTCGAGAGCGAGGGACAAGTCCAGGAACGTAAATGTCCCGTTCGTTACCGTACATAAAACGGAACGGGACGGGACGGTGCCGGTTCGGCGGCTATTGTTTCCACGATATACGACCAGGCGGACGATTTGTCGAGCGGCAAAGAAGGCGATCGAACGATCGCGGTAACGGATAACAGAGATCGTCCCGTGACGGACCGGGCGGCGATATTGGCGCGGACGGCACGGTCCGCGAACCGTCCCGTGAACCGTCGTACGCGCGCGGTAAGGGCCCGAGAGTATAAAACGTGTTCGAAAGGTAGAAAACACGACTTTAAAGCGTACGCGACGACACGACGGTCGCCCGTTCAATATATAAAACACGTCGACGGGCACCGTCCCTACCGTTCTTGGTCCACCTCGGGCGCCCCTCGTTTTCGCGACACGGTCGCTTTTTACGACACGTCCGCGCGGTCCCACACACGCTTACGTGCGCGTACGCGTATTCATAAACGGCGCGGATTAGACAATCGCGCGCGTGTTTCACAATACGATTATTATTAATATTTTTCGGAATGAATAATGCGAAAACGCTGGGCGCGCATAAATCATCGGGCGCCAACGCTAAGCCGCTCGATCGACGACGTCGTAGTCGTCGTCCGTCCCCCCCCCTAAGGTACCGCCACTTCGTTTTCCGTGTAGTTAAACACGCGCGGTATATCATTGTTTGACGTTGTTAATCTATCGTTGACGTACACACACCTACGCGCGCGTTCGAATATTTATTCGGCTCCCCCCGGCGACCGGGGGATAGCGATAATTAATTCGCCCGAATTTCACCGTCGACGGCGCGACAGAACGCCGTAAACCGGCCTACCGTAATATTTGTACGAACCGATCGTGTGATACCGCGCGATTTCGAACGGACCGTCGGGTCGCCCGGCAGACCAACGCGAACAGCGGGGATTTTCGTATACCGTTCCCGATTCGTATCCGAATACGAGAACGTCCGGAATTTTCGGTCCGTCACGGCACTCGGTTCAGTTCGGTCTACCGGACCGGTTGCGTCCGCAAAGGTGACCGCTGGGGGCCCCGGCCCGCGAACGGACTGGAAAATAAACGTCGACGGTACTTCGGACGATTCTACGGGCCGTCGACCGTATTCGGCGACGAAATTGCCGTCCAACGAATCGCCGCCGTCGTACGCGTCGATTTTCGATCGTTTCCCGTAAACCACTCCGCCGTTTCGTTTTCGCGTATTATCTCGACGGTATATTAACGTCGATAAACGGGACGCGGCGGAATACGAATAATTTCACCCGGTTCGCCACAGTCGAATTGGCGGCCCGTGGTTCATATTATTAGCGTGTCCGTAAACCGAGACCTTGGAACGATCCCGTGACGGCGGCGATTATATATTTACGGCGTTACCATTATTTCGTACAACGAACGATACGAAAATCGGATAACAATCGCGCCGTCGGACGAATAGCCGGGCGAAAGACGTTGTTGATGAGGTGAAACCGTAAAACGTAAAGTTTCGACTAAACGTTTTTTCAATATTCGTCGGGTTTTTTTTGCGTGGTAATGGGGGGGGGACTAGTCGAGTACGCGGACTGTCGACGGACGCGGTCGTACTATATTTCGTACCTAACCTACGGTTAGGGTATAGTTTTCGACACGGCTCGACGTATAGGCAAAATAGGTACATCACCGCGTACGCGGATCGGTTTTTTTCCCGTTCGTTTTTTTTTTTATTTTTTATTTTGTAATTCGTTTTATTTGTTATGTCCGAACGGCCGTTTACTCGTTTGTTGACGCGAAAACATTTTCGTGATGGCCCGCCGCGAATTTTCGGTATTCGGGTTCTCGGACGACGCAAAACCGAACGGCGTTCGCGTTTTCGACAACGATACGTGCGTGGCTCTCTCGCGGCGCGCAACTCAACTAGACACAGCGGGTGTTGCGACGAGATGACGGCACGAGTCGTAACCGCGATTGTTTCTTGGTTTCTCTACGCGCCGAAAATAACCAATCGTTCGAAAACGGCGAACGGCGAAAATTGGCTCGGTGGGGGTGGAGGATCCGGGAATCGGCCCCGTCGTCTACTAGCGCGCGGCCTCCGCGTGTCCCGGACGGGTAGGATACGAACGGTTATTGTAAAATGGTGGACGACGACGAGCTGGCGGTTAGGTTAGGTATTATTGATATTCGCGTAAACGCTCTCGACGGAACACGTGAACGACGGGACTGCCTAGAACGTCATTGGTGCATAGTCGCCTTCGGGGGTCGTAAGTCCGAAAAAATAACCGATTTTATTAAAAGGCGAATGATTTTCCCCGCGTAATCGCCGAACGACGTGTCCGTACACTTTTCGCGTTACCACCGTACGTGTTGACGAAAATTCCGCGTTGAAAACTTCTCCCGTTTGAGGAGCACGTCGTCCGGGCTTTTTTGAATCCGCGCGCGGTATTTCGACGAGTCCGAAATAAGCCGTTACGCCAGGGAGGCGCCCGTGAACCACACAGCGAAAGAATTCGTTTGACGGTGGGACACGTGCGCGCCGGTAATAGAACGGCCGAGCGGACATCGCTGACGAATAATTCAACCGATGGTTGACGGAATCTCTGAGACGCGGGGGGGTAGAGGGATTTCTTTCGGCGAACGACGGAAAAAAAAGATCGAGCGACAGTGTTTTCGACTCGGAACTCGTGTGTAAACTCGTACCGTTCTATACGAAACGCGTTCGGCGGTAAAGATAATTTTTTTTTTTAGTAAAATCGTTCGTGGCGACATATTTATGGCCCCGACTTATAGTTTTCGATGGACGCGTCCGGTGGGAAGGGACCGCGAACCAATCGGATCGTTCTCGAATCGACCGTGCCGACGACGACGACCACGCGTTCCAAGGACGTCAATCGGCCGCCGGGACGTGGCCCTCGACGTCGGTACATTTCGCGCGCGTTTTAATCGAATCGGCGGGGGATAAATAGCCGAACGCCCGAACGGGGAAAGTCGTTTTCGATGTAAACGCGGTCGGAGGTGGACGCGATATATGCGTCACGCGGCGTACGCGTCGTAGACGGGCGGCCGAGCGCGCAACCACACGTCACGCCGCAAGATTATGTGTGTGTGTGGGTTTCGTATATAAAATAAATCCGGTAGATTTATTCGATTTCGTCGCGGCGCCCCTTTATTTTCGTTCCGAATATAATATATAAACGCCCGTCGTTCGGGTTGTTTTCGGCTACGACGTCGGTAACGATTTCACCGGCGCGCTCGGTAAACCGCGTTTACGTCCCGGGGACCGTTTCGAACGGTTTGGCGGCTCGAAACTCGTGCGGGGAGACCGTTTCGGCGCGTACGAAACACGACGGAACGACGCGCGCGCGTGCGTTTCGAAACAACAGAACTTTGCCGCGGCGTAAAAACACAAACGTTTTTGGATCTTATCCGTCGAACTATCTGACAAACTATAATACAAATTAATAGAAATTACTACGTATCGAAAGCGATTCGCGTTTCCTCGTTATTACGTTTAAAGCGTCACGACTGAATAATAACCAAACATAAACAATTTGTTTTAATAAAAACGGTTAACCGCCCCGTTCAAGGGTTGTGGTCACTATACGATTACCTTCGGTTTCGTCGTTACATATCGGCGCTCGGAGTCGATAACCTATCGTCTTGTAATCTTTACGGCGGCCCTCGTAATTCGATCGTCGCCGAGGCCCCGAAACGCGAGCCAGTGGATTGACCGTATTCAGTTTGGGTTCTCGAACGCGTCGGTTAGAAACGGCGTGCCCGCGAACGCGCTCATTTTTCGCAGCGCGGGAAGACGTGCTCCTCTCGATATTTTCCGTCCGACGGGTTTTTCGATGTTACCCCGCGGTCGGCTCAATCGTCCCCGGCCAAAATTGGCGACGGCCCGACCGGCGCGCGTTCGTTTTTCGAATTTTTTTTAAACGCCGCCGACCAAACGTCTTTCCGCGTGCGGAAGCGACGTGCGCGCGCCGACAACGAGCCGGGGACGGCCGTATTTATTACGGTCGTGCGTAAACGAAATCGCGTCGTTCCAGAATTTAATTCGCCCTTCCCTCCCGATTCGGTGATCGGAGAATACCGTTGGAGTGGTACAAAGTCGTTCTTCCGGTGACACGTGTAGCGAGCGACGAAAATTCGGTACGAAACCTAAAACGCCCCGTCACTGTTTCGTGTAATAATAATAATATCCGACGAGTACAATAATTACTAGTTCGATTACGCGCGCGTGGCCGGTGAACCAACGGCAATTGGTTAAAAAGAACGCGCGTAGTATAATAAACCGTCGTCGCCGTAGTGTAAACGCGTCACCGCGAGCACGTGGGAGGAGCGCGATACAAGACAAGTGGGAAACTATCTACGTGTCCGTATCCCTTCATATTGCCATAACCGTCGCTGTCGCGTGTTGTTGCGCTAGGTCGTGTAAAAACGTTCGCCGCCGTCACGCGCCGTCGAAAAACCCGAAAATTCCTTTTCGCGTTCGAGACGTCGAAAAACGACTACGTTACGGTATACACGTACGTAAAAACAAAAACGAACGCTTTACGAAAAACTCCGTCGTTTTTCGCGATTATATATTCCGAACGTTTTTCTCGTTCGAATTGCGTACGCTCGCGTCGATATCGAATTAACGTATTGTACCGTACGCCGATTGGATCTATTCGCGTTTGACCGACGCCATTCGCCGGTTTTATTCTTACAGTTTCGAATAAAAATAATTATTTTGAAAACGCCTTATTACCAGCCACTAGCGAAAATATATACGGACGAAAATAACGTCGAAACGAATAACCTAACCGGCCGGCGGAGTAAATAAGTTCGCCCGGTTTTAATAACGCGTTTAAGGGATTAAGGACGCTGGGATGGGGATTTAAGGGCCGCCGGACGCGCGCGGTCTTTCACAAAAGAATCGAAACGTACGCGGCGTATATTAACGCGACGGACGTCCTAGTTTACGCGAACGGCATGGCCGTGTACACCGAACCGGCCTGTTTGGAAATTCGTTCGTTGTATTCGCGTGGTCCCGCGACAAAACCGAAAACGATCGATACGTTTCGGTTTTTTTATTTACTTGCGCGCGCGTCGCGTTTTCAAAACAATCCACCAACCACCCGTCGGCAACGTAGACCGAGTTTTTGGTGCCGGAGGATACCGTGGACGGTAAACAGGGGCCACCCCGCTCATCACCGGGATGATAAATCAAACGTCCGCCGGAACGAAGGGATGGATGGGGAAGCCGAGCGAACGGATAGAATCGAACGGACGACAACTCGGACGGATTTTTCGGAACGCCGCCGTTGGTTTCTCGTTACGGATTCTGTTTCTCCTCCGACCCAAATAGTACCCCCCTCCCCCGCAGCACGCGTATCGTCCGTCACAACCGATCGTCGGCCGGGCCTACGGCACCGGCAGTAGGTCTTCACATACGTGGCACACCCCATCGAAATTGTCCGTACGAAACTCGGCCCCGACACAAAACACGCGCGACCACGGCCGTTCGTATTAAACGGTATTTTCCATTAATAGCGACCATACGTTTGTTATTGTTTGCATAAAGACGGAATTAGACGCCGGAAAAACACGCCAATTACAGTCGAACCGGAACGAATTGTATACGTCGTATACATTACGGGGAAAAACGTATTGTTTTAATGAAAAATTATACGATAATAGACCCGATAATAATCGTACAATAATAATACGCGATAATAATCGTATTATATTCGTGTTATAATGTATCTAGGGCGAGACGTTCGGTGGTTCCGTCGGTTTTTCTATTTTAAACGCGAATAATTGTTTTCGCGTATACGGACTTTATTCGAGAAAAATCTCATTTACGAAACACGATTATTTCGTTTCAAATAGGCTACCCCGTTTGGTCCACGACGCGTCCCTCGTCGGCCGAATTTTCGTCGGTTCTGTCACACGAACCCCGCCCGGCCAATGTAGACGCTCGAAGCCGTTTTGCGGATTCGTCCACCGCGCGTGTCTGGGTACACCCAAAACCCGACGACGCGTACTCCAGGGACGGTTGCGTTCCGGAGTGGTGGCGATTTTTCGAAAATCCCGCTGAAAACTCCGTTCCGGTCCACGGTGAACATTTCGTAGCTGGAGATCGAGTGTATCCGCACTTGGACGACCTTTGGTGACAGTAGGTACCCACACAAACTGTCGATCCGTACCACACACGTTCGGTAATCGTGTGGGTTTTTGGTGACCGAATCGGGTTCGATCGATTCGGCGCCGTCGGACGTCATTTCGCGGGGAGCACCGCGCGGCCCCGGGGGAGCGACGTATGACACGACCCATCTGGAGTCGAAGGTCGCCAACCCGTGGCCGAGATCCAAAGAGCTGACCGGGGATTTTGATTATTATTTTTAAAAAAACAGAAACAGGGATAAACAAAACGGGAATTGAATATGTATGAACGTCATTATACCGGCGTTACAAAAAAAAAAAAAACACAAACACAAAAGAAAAAAAAACAAAGAAAACAA
>JAIPRN010000977.1:0-57842 GCA_025469175.1 Geopemphigus sp. TES_GeoC_2020 | reverse complement strand
TATATATATATATATATATATATATATATATTACAGCCCACATTAAATTCAAAAGTAAAAAAAAAATGACGTATTAATAAATGATAAACACAGGCGGCGGATATGACGAGAGATCATTTTTCCAATGGTTAATGAAAAAATGTAACGATGTATAAAAATATTTTTACACATTAGATCAATGGTCGGTACGGTTTATTTTTGTTTTATCCAATTATTAAATTCTAAGGGCTAATAAATAATAACTAAGTAAAAAAATAATATAATAATAATGATTTCGTAGAAAAAAGTTGTCAAACTATCACAGAAGTACATTTTTTTTTACTCACGTAAACATTAATATTAAGAAAATTGTTCAGTCTTCCCATACATTAAGTGGGACAAAAAATATACTAATTACAATAAAAATAATAATTTTACACAAAATAAACAGAAACAAATAATACATTGTCGATAGGGTCAATTAACTTCGACGATATATATGTATGTCGAATGGAATGTTTTATGTTTATGAACCATCATACGGCCGTGGACATCGGCATGTCAGGGTCTTCGATTTCACATACATTGGTAGATAGTTCGCTTTGGCTGGGATAACGTTGCGGAAAACCATATGTGACAACATCATCGTCCTCACTGCGGTACGATAAGTACAACTCTTCGTCGAGTGTTTCCAAATCTCTGGCTGGATCTGTGAAAATTATTTTAAAAAAAATAACGTAACGTAATCAAATATGAATCGATAGTTACTTACCTATAATGTTATGATGATGAACTTCGTCGTTGCTGTCACTGTGGAAACTGGACGAATCTGGCACTTCACTACCGGGCACTTCGCTGATGTTTGGAAGCGGGTTTTGGCTGTGACGCGCCCAATCTGAACAGTCCCAGTGGTAACCGCCTAGTATTTTCGTGTCTTCCTCGGAACAATGCATGGACCTCCTAGGCACTCTGGTAATATCCGGAATTGCTTTGAGGTCTATTTTTCAAAAATTATTTTTTCTTTAAAAATGACACAACGCAATTGCGACAGTAAAAACCGTTTAATTTGTTTTTGTTACCAACAAATAAATTCGTATACACTTTACATATATTAAAAATTTTATACTCTAACCTTTACCATTCATTAGTTTATTGTTACTGCCACGATTCAAGTTGCGTAGATAATCAAGTGGAACGTTTTCCAGTTCATCACCGGCTGAACCATAACTGCGTAACGTGTCCAAATTGTTTAGTTGATTCGAAGTTACGGCGGCCATGTAAGCTGTTTCTGGATTGGTCGCTATGGCTGTGTACGATGCTGGTCGCTAAATATATATAAGCGAAGAGAAATTAAGATTATTTGGAACGAAAGAACGTGCACACATTACAGTACCTGAGCAATTTCCAAATTGTTTATCTTTGCAGTTCGTTTGAACTCGGAGTTCAATATGTTTATGTTCTTATTGCGACGAGCATTTTGACGTTTCACTCGACACTTTCTGCAAGGGCGATTATTAATTTATACATATTTTATAACAGTGTGGCGGTACATAAACAATTAGGATTTATACACCCAATAGAATAACATCGTCGAACATATTTATGTACAGAAGTTAAAAACAAAATTATTTTCCTCTATCAAGATCAAAAATTGAGTAAAACTTAATTTATTAAAACGACGGTCAGTTATTTTGGACCAACCAAAAACTTATGGAAAATGCTATAAGCTCTTAATTCTAATGACGAAATTTTATTAACCTGCATATGATCAATATACATATGACCATGATGATAAAGACTAAAGCGGCTGAGGCGGCAGTCAGTTGTATCCAGGTAATGTGTAAGTTAGAGAACAAAGGTGGCCAGCAAGCGAGCTCGTTGCCAACTAAACAGCGGTCGCCGACGCTGCGTGGTTTATCGCACTTGTACGTCCCATCGATTTCGTTGTCCGGCACGCATATCTCGTCCGCGGAGCACAGACACTCCGTGGTCATCTTGTTCTCGCATCTTTTGCCGACAAAACCCAGTCGGCAAGCGCAATGTGGCTGGTGCGTGTGCGCAGGCGCCACGAACGTCACCATGTCGGTCACTATGGTCTGTACCTGGTCTGGCTGCCAAGTGATGCGTTGGCTGCATACGCCTTGGCCAGGCGTGCAAACGCAAGGTGGTACGTTGTTCGATATCACAAGACCGGCCTTTTGCAAAGTGGCGTGCATGGTAACCAAATCCGTGCCCTGGACAATGCGATAGCGCGCACACACACACACACACACGTGAGGATATAAGAAAGAATACTACGCGATTCTTTTTTGGTTTTGTTTCGAATACAACTTACCCCTCTGACATAGAGCAATATATCTAGGTTGCCTTGTGGAGCGTCCTGGATGCTGATCAGGTTCACGTCCTTACCCAAATTCATTTTCAACGTGCGCATCAACAGTTTCTTTTGGCTAGATATGAAATGTTGAGGCGTCACCGACTTCAATCTACAACGGGACGTACGTAACGAAAAAAAAGGCCACGATCGTTATTAGGGGGACGAGAATAAAAACTAGATATAAACCGGGCGGCGTTTACCTTATACTGATGGCTTCGTTTAACATGTCGTCGGTAAGCGAGTCCACGGCTACGTTTACGGTGGAATATGACGAGAATTTCCCGTCGCTAACCGACACGTTTATGGTATAATAGCCCGCGTCCAATCCCTGTGGCGCTCTAATCTCTCCCGATCGTTCGTCGATGTTGAACAGTTGTTTGTGATTCGCGACGTAGTACGCCAGCGTGTCGTATACGTCTTGATCGGTGGCGTGCACACGGCCCAACGATCCGCCGTCCCAACGGTCTTGCCAAGATCCTACCCACACTTCTAGAGGCGTGATAATGGGCGGGAACTGTGATTCTTCGATCACCTAAAACGACAACGGCGTACGTTGTTTGTATTTATAGTATAACACATCGTTGTAGTCTGTTTAAAAAAAAAAAAGGACAACCGCCAGAGAAGAGAGGATGGCGCGCGGTGGCAATAGTAAGTTAATATGTATACGCGCGCACGATGAAAACGCCGTCCGCTATTGGAACCGAACGAAATGAATGGACACCAACCTTAATATGGAGCCACGTATCGGAATGCAAGAGCGGATTGCCGTTGTCGAACACGCGCACGTCTAGCTTATAGTTCTGCTGAAAACGGTGGTCCAGTTGGGCGGCCGTTCTGACCGTGCCGTCGGCATCGATTCGGAACGCGTTGCCGTCGCTGTTGCGTATGTCGAACGTGAACGGGCCCCCGTTTGGCTTCAGGTCCGCGTCCGTCACGGTCAGTTGGCAAACGATCCAACCGGGTTTTTTGTCCTCCTGGAAATCGGACGACGCTGGGCGTTAGTCACGGAGACGGCGAATAAAGATTTACTACTACTACGCACGTGGACGAAAGCCGAATAGTTGTGTTGCGAAAACAGCGGCGGATTGTCATTGACGTCGGTCACTTGGACTTGGACGAACACGAAATTGACCAGTTCGGGAACGCCGCAGTCGGTGGCCCGTACTTGCAGATTATAGCTGGAAATCTGGATAAAAAATTTAAAAAACCAACCGTCGGCGGCGTCCCTAGTGTTAGACGGACGTTACCTGTTCCCGATCCAAAGGCTTGGCCACGGTCACGTTGCCCGTGTACGGGTCGACGGCGAACTGCTGATGGTGATCGCCTTTGACTAGAGCGTACCGCACGCGGCCGTTCGAGTCGCTGTCCAGGTCGGAGGCGGAGATTTTGACGACGACGTCGCCGACGCGCGCGTCTTCGCTGATCTCCGCGTTGTACGACGGCTGATCGAATATCGGCGTGTTGTCGTTGGCGTCCAGTATGGTGACGTTCACCAGCGCCTGATTGCTGAGCGGCGGTTCGCCCAAGTCCGTCGCCTGCACCGTCAGCAAGTAGTCGCGCACCCGTTCGTAGTCGAGCATTTCGAACACGCTGATCACGCCCGTCTCCGGGTTGATCGCGAACTTGTTGTGCTCGTTACCGCCGGCGATCGAGTACACCACTTCCGCGTTTTTACCGGAGTCGAGCGACGTGGCCAACACTCTCGTCACCTCCGTGTCGATGGCCGCGATCTCGGACACCGTCGCGTAATACGTTCTGTCGACGGGAAACGATTTGGAATCGCCGGTTTCATATACGGTTTCGATACGTCGGTCTCTCTCTCCCCTCCCCCCTTTTTTCTTTTTACCTACGCGTCGGGTAAATCAATCCCGGGGTTTTGACGAAGGTGGCGGGCGGTAACGGAGTTTTTTTTTTTTTTACATTTCTAGCGAAACGTCGGTTTTGTAACACGTCCGAACGCGTCACTTTTCGGCACGTTCCCAATTTTAGGCTTAATTTTTCGGGTAGTCAATTGGCCCCTTACCCCCCCGCCGGCTAGTAGGGAAGGCGGACTTTTACAATATTACGACGGAAAACTACTCTTTTTTCGTCTACGCGACCTATTCGGCCTCCAGTAACCGTCGGATTGAGCGAAAATATCGGTAACGTTCGAAAATGTCGCGAGAATAGGCGACTCGGCAAAAATAACAACGCGTAAACGTCGCCCCGATCTTCGCCGAAATACACCGGAACGGATAAAATTTCCAAATTTCGAAGTAATTCGCTATAACCCGAATTATCGAGGCACTGTACACCGTTTAACGATCGTTTTAAAACCCCGGAAAGTTCTTTTGTCGCACACCCTGCACGGTAGACGAACACATCATATTCATTTGGCTTACCTCTGGACGAATATCGGAGGGTTGTCGTTGACGTCTAACACGACGACGTTTAACTGGACAAGGCTAGAGAGCGGCGGCGACCCGTGGTCGACGGCTTTGACGGTGACGTTGTACATTTCACAAGTCTCGTGGTCCAATTTTTTGGCCAGCGTCACGATGCCGCTATCGGGCGATACGACGAAGTGATTGTCGGCCGAATCTTGTAGCGAATATTTGAGTTTTCGATTTAAACCTACGGGAAACACATATCGGGTTTTTGGGTACAACGACGATGGTAATAATGGCAATAGCGGCCGAGAACGACGAAACGCAACAGGTTAGGAAAACGAACGCGACAGAACGTAGTATTATTTACGACTCAAAACTGACCTATGTCCGCGTCGTTCGCGTGCATCTTGATCACAATGGTGCCAATTTGCGCGTCTTCCGACAGCGAAGCGGTGTTATTATTATTGGACACGAACACCGGCGCGTTGTCGTTGAGATCCAACAAAATGATGTCCACTTTCGACACGCACTCCCAGTCGCTCTTCTCTCTGTCTTGTACATGCGCTTCTAGATAGTACCGCGATTGTCGTTCCCGATCCAAAACCACCGCCGTTTTCAATAACCCTAACGAGAACAAAAAAACCAACGTCAATAATGACAATTATTATTCGCGTATTTTGTTCGTACCTGTGTCTATGTCTAAGCTAAAGTGTTCTGCACCGGGACCAGTCAAGTAGTATCGTAATTTCGGATTCAAATCGGCGTCACGAGCTTGGATTTTAAACATTTCACTACCAACTGGCGTCCCTTCCGAAATCATCGTTTTATAACGGTGCCGGAGGCATATTGGTTTCTCATCTACACACGCACATTAAAAATATAAGTTGGAATTTACTTTCGAAATGATTATATTACCGTTAACGTCGATGACAGTTACGTAGAGTTGTGCAGTTGACACGTATTTGCCATCAGTGACCAACATGGTGAGTCGGTATTTATCCAACGTTTCTCGGTCTAACGAATTAGCCACGTATACTTCACCGGTCGATCGTACAGCAAATCTCGAATGTACATCGCCGTCGCGGATGTGGTACATCAACGTCGCGGGCAATTCGTTGTCATTATCCACCAATGTCAATTGAACAACAACTGTGCCAGGCAGCGAATCCTCTTCAACTATAAAAATCACCAATTTGTCACTGATTTGTGCCACGTTGACGTAAAAAAAAATATCGCGCGATTTACCTGACGCCGAGTACACGGCTTGCGAAAAATTTGAAGGGTTGTCGTTGTAGTCGACCAATGACACATGCACTCTCACTGTGGCGTTGAGTGATGGTGTTCCACCATCAATGGCCATAACGTCGAACATATACGAAGATTTCACTTCCCGGTCCAAGTTTGACATAGAAACACTGATTGTCCCTGAGTACTGATCAATTACAAATGGCACGTTGGATTTGGAATTGATCGAATATTTCACTTCGCCATTCTTCCCTTCATCCAAATCAATTGCGCGAGCTATATTGAATAACATAAACGATGGTTACAAAAACACAACGAATGATTCGAGTCATCACGAATATTGTCTTACTTTTCACCACTGGAGTGCCTTCAGCGATTGCTTCGGATATCTTTGCACTATACAGATCATTGTCAAACTCTGGGTGGTTATCGTTTTCATCCAATACTTTTACATATACTTCAGTCAACGCAGTCAATGGCGGAGATGATTCTGTATAAGCGAACACGCCAAGTATGTGCAACGCTTGTTTTTCTCGGTCCAACAAGCCCGTAGTGCTTATCTGACCTTTATCATTTATTGTAAAAAGTTTGGCCGTCTCTTCAGAAGCAGTAATCTTATACTTCGTTTCCACTTCAGACACCAATTTCACCGTGGTCACAATTGTACCTGTTCAATTTCAAACGTATATTTATTTACATACTGTATTTGAAACAAATTACTCCAAAGCAAAATAAATAATTTTCGTTTATAACGGAAAATAGAATCACTCCATTCGTAGAAATCATACATAATGTTAAAAATGTAAATTACTTAAAGGTGAATTATCGGTCATACTTTTTTATTTACGATTAAAATTCGTCACATTATTAAATAAAAATATATACAACACGTGTAATATTATCGCAAATTACAACATCCAATATTGCTTTTGTGATTTTACGTATGAATTTTGAAATTTAATATTCACAGCGAACAAAATCCATCTTATAAAGAACGTATTAATAATATTTATCCATTTATCGGGTCTTACCAATGGGGGAGTTTTCGGTTAAATTAAATTTCTGGTCTTCTTGTAAGAACACAGGTGGAAGGTCTTCGGGTGATAACACAAATAGTTCTATCGGTACATCAGATTGCTTGGGTGGTGTTCCACTATCTGTCGCTCGTATAAAAAACTGATAGACGTTATTTTCTAAAAACAAAACAAAGTTAATTAATCAATTCAAAATTTAATATAAATTTCCTACTTAAGGATTCAACTGATTTCAATAGAACAAGAACTCCCGTGTATTTGTTCACTGTCATTAGTTTTGTTATATCGCTGGGTTCAATGTCATTGATTGAATAAGTGATTTGACCTGTTGATTCTTGGTCGTCGTCGATTGCTTTTACCTATTTAATTTTAGGTGAACATGTTTTCAGTGAGTACGTTATTGTATATATTTTATAACATAGTGAAAAAACATTTTACCGTGAGAAATCCCGTGTTGACTGGCAACGAACTGTGTATGCACGTTTTGTATTCTGGTAAAATGAATCTTGGGGAGTTGTCGTTTTCGTCGCTTACCCTTACTCGAACTAAAGAGTACCCGCATCTCGCGCCTTGGTCACAAGCTAAGACAACAATTTCGTACATCGATGTTTCCTCACGGTCTAATGGTATTTTCGACACAATTTCACCTGTTGTTTATACATTAAAATTAAAAAAAATAACGCGTTGTGAAGAAGTTCTTCCTTTTGGGTTTAAAATTTTACATACCGGTTATGTTATTGATGCCGAATATTTTTGACATCTTCTTGGACGGTATTGAATAGCTGACTTCTCCGTATGAACCAGCGTCATTGTCTATCGCCTGAACACGAACAATTTCCGTACCAGCCAGTTGATTCTCTAAAATACGAGCGTCGTATTGGAACTTTTCAAACACCGGATCGTGCCTGTTGGTCGATATCATTTCGATTCTGACCCGAGAGAAACTCGTGTATACTCCATCGCTAACTGACACGTTAAGTACATGTTCGTTTACGGTTGTCAATTTGTTTAAGTTCAATACAATTATGATCCCTAAAATCGACGGTAATTAATTATTATTAATGAAAATAAAACTTTCATGTTAGTCAACTCGTACCTGACTTTGAGTTGATGTCAAACATTTGTTGAGAGTTTCCACCAGTTATTCCATACACAAGACGCGAATGATCAACAATGTCTGGATCAGTAGCTGTTACCATTGTGACAAACTGTCCCCTTTCAGCATCTTCTGACAACCAACACGAGTACGAAGACTGTTCAAATTTTGGCGCATTGTCATTGATATCCATGACTGTAAACACGAAATTCCGTTATGTTAATTACTAAATTATCGTATAATTAAACGTTGACAATGAAAATCTCACCAGTGATCCAAAGATGAGTGGAGGTGCTTAATGACGGTAGACCTGAATCGGTGGCTTCTAATACGATGTGATGGAACGGTCGCGTTTCATGGTCCAAGGCTTGTTTCAGATAAATTGAACCTTCTTTTTCGTCAATGTGAAAGTAATCGGTAGAGTTTTCTTCGTCTTTTTTGATCGAATACTTAATTACGCGATTTATACCTATATAAATAATGAACGTTTATTACGTCAAATTAATTGTAAAAAAAAGGATCATTATTGTATAGTACTTACTAGTGTCATTGTCAGTGGCTGTGACTTTTAGTATAAATGAACCGAATGATGCAGATTCTGATATGGAAATATTGTAAGAATCTTGAAGAAATTCAGGAGCACAGTCATTTACGTCTGTTACCATGATGCTGACCAAGACGTCTGCCGATACACCGGATACACTGTCAGTAGCTCTGATAGTCAACGTGTATTGCTGCACTTGTTCATAATCCAAATTGTCCACGGCGTACAATAAACCTATTTACAAATCATTCGCGTGTTAACAATATCAGTACAAGTATAATTTGACGTCATTCATGCTCGGTATAAAATACATATTTAAAATCTGTTGTTGTAACTTAGTATTTATACAAATAATTTTTCAAAACTTCGCAACGCTTGGATTGAAAGGACGAATATGACGGAGAAACTTTTAAAATGAAACTATACCAGGCATTTTTTAAGTGTTTGAGAAAACTTCGACACATCAACGGTTTATCCATAAATTAAAAAAGCCGTGCAAGCTAGATAGCCCAGTTAGTTGTGCATAGAAAAGATACACGATATTTTATTATGTTTTTATTTTACATCCTCGATGTATAAGTCCTATCGCAATGGTGTTTCGAGTCTGAGACTCTAAAACAAAAATAACACAAAACACAAACACACACAGTAGAATAACTAATGTGTACTCACTGGTACCACCGTAATCATCAGCTGTTGAAAACACCAAGAAAAGAAATAAAAACAAAATAGTAAGTGTTACGTTATAAAGATGTAAATAATAAAACTACATGATATTATATATCTAAGAATGTACGATCTTCCACCATTTAAGCTGAAGGTAACAAAGAAGAGTGGTTATATTTGTTTACTGATAGGAAAATTGATTCGATGGAAAACTAACCTGTGTTGAAGTCTATTGCGAACTCCTCGAATGTGTTTCCGGCTATGATACTATATATCAATTTCCTGGCTAATGGCGAGTCAGCTCTAATCGACAATGGTATGGGCGCGTACAGATCAATATTTTCTGGTACAGACACCGAATAAAACTGTTTGTCGAACACGGGCATTGATCGGTCCATTACTTTAACATTTACTTCTACTTCAGTTGAATACGATTGCTGACCTAAAAAAAAAAAAAAAAAATGGAAACGTTCATTATCTGACGACACAGTTTAGACACGCATTATTATTGTACCTCCATCAAACGCGGCGACGGTCAATTTAAATTCGCTTATACGGCCATTGTTTTGACTTTCGAAATTGTGCCGCAAAAATATCTCTCCGGTGCTCCTGGACACTCTGAACAGTTCGCCAGGTCCTTTGGTAAGTTCGTATCGCACGGCAGCGTTTTCGCCTTGGTCCAGGTCCACGGCGTGCACCTGATATTCGTCGTTTATTATAACAGAATAATAACACGCGTGTTTGGAAAATATTTTGTTTTACCTTTGTAACGAGGTCGTCTTTTTTGGCGTCAATCGACACGATTGCGTAGTACGGTAGGTTTACAAACATTGGCGCGTTGTCGTTAATGTCTAAAATGGTTACGTTGATCGGCACGTGAGCGATTCTCAACGCGTCGCTGTCGCTATCCATGCTTTGGACCTTAACGAATCGTCGATCAATTTTATTAATACACGTGGTCCGTAACGTACATAACGCGTCGATCAAATAAAATAGAAAAAAACGCACTTGCACGATAATCTGGTAGATTTCTTTGACCTCTCTGTCGAAAGCTATTCCAGTCGTCTTCAGGATGCCAGTCGTCGAACCGATCTGAAAATGTCTGTTCGGGTTCGAAATAGTGAACAATAAATGCTCGTTGAGATGCGCTCCGATGACGGTGACTGCGCACAGGAATCTGACTTTGGTGTCGTTTTCTACGACGGTCGCGTAATAAATGGGCTTTTGGAACTTGAGACTGGAGTCTTCGCTCTGATACCAGCGCACGTAGACGTTTCTAGAAACGGACCAACAAAAAAAAAAAACCACGGACACATTGAGTACGACGACATATTTAAATATACCGCGAAAATCCCTTACGATTGACTGGAATATTTGCCGTCGGTCACGGAAACGGCCAAATTGTGCGGGCTCGATTTGATGCCCGAGTTCGGGTCCCTGACCGTTACTAGTCCTCTGTCCGCGTCAATCGCGTAGATGTTCGCTTCGTTGCCGCCGACAATGGAATACGTTAACTTCGTCTGGTCGCGCGAATCGCCGTCGGTGGCGTTCAGTTGGACGACGGCCACGTGGACGTAGGTGGGCACTAGCACGGACGCGTTGTACTCGTAGCTGGTGAACACCGGCGGGCAATCGTTCACGTCCAAAATCGTTATGAACACTTTGGCCAGGACGTCGGACGTCCGTCGCGGGTTGCCTTGGTCGATGACGCGGACGTGGAACGTCACGTTCGGCGATGTTTCGTAGTCCAAGAACGTGGTCGTCCTGATAGCGCCTGTGATGACGCCGACGCGCGAAACAAGAAATGAAAAACGATCGATGAAAAAAAAATGCTAAGCGTCGTCGACCCTCCCCACCTACGGTTTACGACCAAAGGAAACGTGGGACACGTACCCGTGTTGGAGACCACGTGGAACATTCGGCTCTGGGCGAACTCCACAATTTCGTATTGCAGCAGACCGTTGGATCCGGAATCGGCGTCCTCGGCTTTGATCAACATCGGCATCGTGTCGTTCAACAGGACCAGCGAACCGATCGGCGCCGCCTCGCTGATGACGCCCTTGTAACTGATGTTCACCAGCACCGGTGAGTTGTCGTTTCTGTCGAGCACGTGCACGGACACGCTACAATCGGCTTTCGAACCGGCCTACATAAAGCGACGTATTAAAAAAAGGAAATTTCGGTTTTCCCCTCTTGCAATCACGTCAAAGCGTACATATATATTACGGAACTTACGAAAACTATTGCCTAAAACGTTTGCTAAATTGACGAAGGGGGGGGGGAGAACGGCGGTGAACACTCCAAATTTGAGTACGCCGAGTCCGATATTCGTGTTACTTACGACTAATGATAATACGGTTTCCGTGACGTTTTTGCGCGTAAAGGTCTTTCGAAAGACCCACGCGGATTTCATATTCGGAAAACGGTAGGTACTTTCGAACCGGTCGCCACGATTCGTCTCGCGATATACAGGACAACGTCGGACGACTTACCATATTCGTGGCCGTCACGCTCAGGTTGTACACGTGACACAATTCGTAGTCCAACGGCCGTTTGGTGATCAATACGCCGGTGCTGGGATTCACCGTGAACAAATTGTACACGTCGCCCTCGACGAGTTCGAACAGCAGCGACGACGTGCTCCTGGCCTGCAAACGTTTCACTACGGTACCGGACGGTTCGTTTTCGTATATTTCGGCCGATTCTTCGGGATTGTTGAATCTGTTTTTTTCAAAAAGGGAAAAAAAAAAATTAACACGTGCTCCGATAATTCGCACACGTTCCCGTTTCGTTAGATTCGAGTATTTACTTTGGCGGCGCGTTGTCGGCCATTACGACCATTATGTACACGGGTATGGTGGAATACTGAGGCGGCGATCCCGAATCGACGGCTTTCACGGTCAACGTGTATTCGGACGTCACGGACATGTCCAATTCTTTCATCACGTGCAGAGTGCCCATTTTACTGTCGACGCTGAACACGTTGCCGATGTTTCCTGTATTTATTTACGAGTACGGGAGTAAATCGAAATTCGTCGGTATTAATAAACGTTCGATCAAAAACGCGTTACGCGATAATATATATATACACGTTTGTATACGACGACGACGGACAGTTTAGCGCTCGTTTTAATAAACGGGCAACGGAATATTACGTGGTCGTCGTCGGCCGAATAACGTGTCAGCTCGTTTCCTCAATCGTCCGAAGAAAAAAAGTTCCGAATATTTTTACGGATTCGTTTTGCGAAGGGTTAGTTCGTCGCGAGTTAGAAACACGTATCGATCGTTATTTATTATAAACGACAACGCGTCGATGAAATTCGTATTCTTGCTCTCGCGTATATATAACCGTTATACGTACAACGTGCATAGTTGAGCATATATATATCGCGAATTGAAACGTACCCGATATGATGTGATAAGATACAGCGGCATTTTCACCGTGGTCTTTGTCCGTGGCCAATAACTGTAGGACGCTGGTGCCCACGGCGGTTGTCTCGAACACTCGGCCCTGTACGATGTCCGAACTGAATTCGGGAGCGTGATCGTTGCTATCGATCACCGTGATTAAAACGCGGGCGAAATTCTTTTTGGACGGCGTGCTCTGGTCTTTGACTACCACGGTCAGCTCGTGTCTGGATATGCTCTCTCTGTTAATAATAATAATAATAACGATAACGATGATGATAATAATAACGTAGCGAGTCGCGGGTGCTGTGGATGTCGGCTCACATGTAACACTACGATAGAGATTTTAAAGTTTCGTTATTATTTTCTATCTGAAAACAACGTTTAATCATTGTATTCGAACGACGCCAGTAGTTTATTACAATCAACAAATACGATAAATATCGTTAAAATATTAGACACGATTTTAATAGATTTTGAATTTTTCAAAAATACAAACGTCGTTCGATCAAATAAATATGTTGTCAATTTCGCCGGTATTTTGTTTCGGAATCGTCGTTTTGAATCACGTTTAAGGAAACTACCGGAACGTAACGCCTCTGCTGTTGCTAATCAAAATCATCGGAGCACTTCTTTAGCGCGAAAAAGTATTCAGAGGCAAAAAAACGTTGTTAGATCGAAATAAAGACGAGGTTAACGTATTCGGGACAATTAAAAACGGAGTATTTAACTTACACGTACGTAATAACGACGTTATATATGAGAATGTAAACGAATAAACTTCGAAATATATAAATTTAAGAAAAACCGCGTGGATCGATATAAATTATTAATGGAAACGTTCTTTATAAATATTATAATTTCGGTGTCCGCAATTTCGACGGGATTTCGAAGTACGAGAAGACTAATAAACGAATAATATAGGAGACTAAATAACGGCACTTCCTATACGGTCAACTTTTTGAAAAACGATGGACGAGGGGGAAATATTTGTTTGTAAAATAATACCTGTCCAACGGTTGTTGCACGGACACGACGCCCGACTGGTAGTCGACGGCGAACGATTTGACGGAGTTGATGTGCCGCGCGCTGTGTATGCCGAACAACAGCCGTAAGTCTTGGTCGTCGTCGGTGGCTACGAGTCGGACGACGGGCGAACCGATCTCCGCGTTTTCTGTCACGTTCACTTCGTACATGTCTTGCGAGAATCGCGGTCTGTATTCGTTGATGTCTTTGACGCTGACGAACAGCTGCGTGGCCGTCGTGTACACGCCGTCCGTCACCGCGATGGTCAGGTTGTACTCTTTACGCGTCTCGTAGTCCAGTTGGCGGGCCAGCAAAACGTTACCGTCGTCTTCGATCATGAAATCCGAATTCGGGTCACCGTCTGAAAATATTCGAAAACACGTACGTAGTAGGCGTTTATTAATAATGTCTGTTCGAACGAAGTTCAATACGTGTATACGTATATACATATTAGAGTTGAAATGACACGTAATATGTAACGTATATTCTTCGACCACTTGTACACAAACCGTTTGGACGCACAAAGTTTATTTATGCGTTTTTACTATCTAATAAAAATGTAAGCGGGACGCGGATATATTTCAAACTGGTGTCTTATACACTCGCGAGTAGTAAGGTAAAGTTTTTAGAAATTCCGTGAAAACGTTTCGCCCAGAAATAATAAGTTAAAAGCCAACGTTGTCCCAAAGACAATAAAATAACAAACGTACGAATATCTTCGCTATAATACGAAGAACATAGACGATTCGTAGGTTTTGTATCATCTGGCAATACGAATCGAGCTTAGTATTCGGCAAAAAACAAATAAAGAATTTTAAAAATACGTTATATTATATTTTGTTTCTACATTCGGGACCACGAAGAAAACAAAACTAAAAGCGATTTTCCTATATCGGGAGTGTGTGTGTATAGGAAGGACGGACGAAAAAAAAATTGTTTCGTTCGTATTTACATTTAAAACGTTTCAAATACGCGATGGCGTTAAAAGTTTCGGGGAAGAATGTTGCGCGATAGTTTTATAACGCGTTCGAACTACGTCACATTACGGGGCACAGACTTGTAGCATTATTTTCAAAATTATTGTTTATTTTATAAAAAAAAATTATTGTTTATTTATTTTAAAATTATTGTCGTTCAATATAATTCATTGATTTGGTTCATCGTGAGTTTTTTAGGCGAATATGGTCGAACGTTATATACTTAATAAATTTCACGGAATTTAAAAGGGATGCCGCTCGCAATCACGTATTTTCGATAAAAGAAAAAAAAATATATATACTTACTTTCGATCCGATACCAAAGATAATCTTGGTCTTTGTCTACGGCATTAATGAGCGCCACTATGTAACCAACGGTGTCGCTTTCTGTAATGTCTACTTTTTGATTGGGATTTTGGATTTCAGGCACGTGTTTCGAGTTTTCGGGAATTTTCAACACTTCAACGATTACTTTCGCTACGGCACTCATATTTGGCGATCCATTGTCAGTAGCTCTTATCTATATAATACGTACACACACAATGACATAATTGTTAATTCGATGTAATATATTTATCCGTTTAACGATTAGCATTCTCTAAGTTGTTTGCGGGACTTTTTTTGTTTTTGGTAAAAGAGACGATAACCCAGGTGGTTTTTTGAACATCTCATTAGCGTTAACGAGATTCTAGTACTAATGAGATGTTACAAAAGAAGTTAACGTATATATATATATTATGTATGGGACGATATGCAGCGGACAATATAGGGATAGTTTTAACAATAAGTATAGATTTTTGTAGTTGACTCAAAGGGCTGCGCATATGTATACATCATAATTTACATGTATATAGAACGCGTTATCTATCCGAACGTATTATTGAATTAACAAGGCTATTCAATCGTCAAAAAAAAACTTCGAGAATTTTTTATTGGATATAACGTGCGATGATAATATATAATTGTATTAGACATTTGTAAAATGCGCGTCGACTCTCTAAAATGTTTTCTAGAATTTTTCTCTAAAATTCTAACCTGACCATTGTAACGTTATTTAATATGTATAACGTGTAAGGTACACCATATTTGCGCGCACATAAAATATGACGTAGTTCAGCGTTTTTGCGTTCGAAAAAACTTTGTTTCGATCGATTCGAAATTGAAAAAGTTATATATAAGTTTTTCATATAAACAAAACAAGTATTATTTTTTTTTTATTTGCGCTATATAAATCTCGAAGGACTTTCGATATTTATATATAAATATGAACTATACAAGATTTAAATTTAACTCTAAACGAACGTTTTATTAATAAAATAGCTATAAGATCGGGCAACGAGACACCGTGTCGTCAATTTTTTTATAATTCTTGTTCGTTTGTCCCATTGGAACATATTGGAGCCAATAAAAATTTTGATCCGGAGATGATAGTTTTCGACAACAATAATTTATAGGATATTTTTGATTTACGGAGCATAACGACTAAACCAAGTATTTACCCACCTGAAATGCATCTTCATAGTAATAAATATAGAACCAATAATTACAGAGATATTTGAAAATATATGACTCTTTTTGGTGAACAACAATGTTATACGGTCGTTAAATGATCGTGATTGTCCTTTGATCTAACCTTGTCGTACAGATGTTGGACCGTATTTATAAAAATTGATTAAATATACGCGAATGGTTAGTTTCATTTTCGTTAACATTTTGTTTAACCACTATTATATTCCGTGTAAAGAAATATAATCATTATACGACCACGTGTGGTCGTATATTTTATAATAGAATTTAAAATCAGTTTTCTATATTTTCGTTTCATACACTAATATATATATATACAAGAAGAGAATAAGTCGACGTGGAACGAAGAAAATTAAAAACAAAACGAGGGGTGCGGAAAAGCTAAACGTCTTTTGCGCGAATTAACCCATAGAAGTGTAAAGTGGAATGAATTTAAGATACGAGGTTTAGATGTAAAGATATCCGAAGTAAATAATGATGGTTCCGAATGTGTGAGTCGGAAAAAAGTTCTATTTATCCCGAGGAAAAATGTGTGTTTGGCTTTTACGTCGAAACTTCCACGAAAATAAATTGCTTTGTGACGTTTTTATACCGACGACATTTGTGTGTATGTGTACGCGTGTGTGAAACGAAAAATAGTATATAATAAACTAAAGGGCGTTATAAATCGGAATAATATTATACGCCCGCCAGCCTACGCGTATTAAAATAAATAAATTAGTGTTAGAACGGCGAACGCGGTGTTTAAGCGTATATAATAATAATAATAATAATAATAGTAACAATATACGTTTCGTCTTCGGTCGATAATCAAGAACCGGAATAACGAATTATTAATAACGGAAAGTCGTCGCTTAGTAAGAACGGAAGAATAATCGATTTTCTTAAGTATCCGGTAACAATTTTTACACTGGGTACACAATTTTATTACGTACGTAGATTAACTAGTCGTATCGAAATCGTTTCAACAATAGCGCTAATGCCGGCACGTTTTACATTTTCTACGACGAACTTATCGCCACTGTAATATGAACGTTAAAAAGAAAATCGCGTCATTTTGCGTTTTGAAATTCGTAAATAATTACGTAATACGAATTATTCGAAATAAGCGACGCGACGTGCCAGACAACGATAGAAAAACGATTCGAGAAAACAGTATACGTATATTGTATTGATAAAAATACGGAGCGCGAAATAATTGATATTGTACTTTTCTAGTCCGTCAGTTTCAACGATAAAATATACGGGGTCGTATTGTATAGCGTTTCTTATTGATTTTCACGGCTGTTAAATGCAATAATGACATTTTGTAGCTTCGAACACGATTCGTTATAAACGCACGGCACTGTGTATTTATAGGATTCCGCCGCAGGTCGTATAAAACGCGAAATTATTTCGAACTACATATAACCGAATGATTTCGAGAATTTTAAGAAAACGAAAAACCACACAAGTTTTACTCGAACGCCGATTACATTTTACGCGCGACTATTTTACGTTTATCAATTGTAAAAATGGATCGACGTAGAGACACGTTTTTATGGCCGGATACGTGATATATAGGTATATAACATAACCATTATACGAGGCTTATACAATATTAAATACGAAAGTTAAATTCGGGGATTTTTAACGGAGAGACGGAAGCCTAAAAGATATTTTCCGTTTCGTTATAATTATTATTAATTAATACCGATCGAGAACCAATTCCGGTAAAATACGCTTAAATATTTAAATATATACTCACGTAAAAAGAAAAGTCTTGGTTGCCTCTAAACGAGTGGTCCGAATGTATTACGCCTGTATCGGGCTCCACGGAAAAAATGTCATCAAATCCTGGCACGGCTTTCATGGTGTACGTTAACAGAGAATTGTCTCCGGAATCTTTGTCACTAGCCACGACCTATAAACATGTATACAATTATGTAAAACAACGACGCGTAATTCAATAATATTAATTATAATTGTAAGTATTGCGTCGTATAATATCGAACGTATCGTCATTAATATTCGTTTCTATTCGGGAAGTCAACGTAACGAGAAAAAGTATATATATACGTACAAACAAATAATCGATAATATATATTATATACTAACCCTAAACAGCGCCGGTCCAGCGATGTCGTTGGGCCCGAAAGACGTCCACGGTTTTTTGTCGAGTTGCTCGTCGATCTCGATCATCTCCGCGGTCGCCGCGGCCGTTCCGTTCTCTAGCGTCAACGGTTCTTGTACCGGTTGCGTTTCGGGAATTTTGAACCGATACGCCTTCTTCAGCATCTCCGGCGCGTTGTCGTTCACGTCCTCGACCGTTATCACCACGCTGGTCGTGGACGACAGTACGGGCACGCCGTCGTCGATGACCGTCACCTGTAATCGACGACACAAACGCGCGTGAATATTCGTCCGAAATTTCGGTTTCGGTTCACTAAGTTTAGATTATGTGGTCGGGTTAAAACGCGAACGAACCGAACGTCTGTGGCCGACATTTAGAACGAAATACGTGGACAACGCGAATAACCTAATTATTTTTTTATACGATTTCGAAGCGTAAAGTTGATTTGCGCTTACAACATGCGTGCATTAACACAATAGGTGAAATTCACCCGAAGGTAATTGCAAGTTTTTTTTGTCCATCGATCGAAGCCACTTTTTAACGACGAAATATTTGTAGTGTCGAAATAATAAATCATCGTTAGGCGAGACGCACGAATACGAACTTTTTATTCCGACATTCTCTGTTATTTATCCGACGTGGCGGCGAAGATCTTCAGACGAGCGATTTTATATGCGCGTATTATATTATTATACGATACGCTATAACGACAAAAAGGTAAACAACAATATTTAATCTCGTTACGCGCGTTTTTATAAAAAGAAATATAAAAAACACGTTTTCGTACTTTCGCGATGCGTCAACGTGTCGCCGAATATTTTTCATATTCACTCGATAATATACCCATAATTTTTCAAAATCGGACAAACGACTTTGAAATCCATAATATATAAGCGTAATACTCTAGAAAAAATCGTGACCATTTTTGAAAATGTTTACAATTCAACGTGTAATTTGTAATAAAAGTGAAAATATACGATCAACGTGCGCGCGTATATATATATATACATGTATTTGTGTTATTTTCTGCGCATAAAGCGGCCTATAATAATAATAATATAGGCCGACGCTTAATTAAAACGCGCTTAACTTAATACCGAGTTAAGAACGAGATGCGATTTACTTAGTGCCGATATTGAATATAATCACAATAATATGCGTCGCCGGCGAAATTGATAAACGCCTGTTGATAGATAACTCCATTAAAGGTTTAAACGTAGTAATTCGTTTACGACACACTACCGATTTAAATTACTTAAAACGAATTCGAGGGGCGGCATTGTCCGGATATAGTGGCCATCTATCGAGTAGAGATCCGAACGTAATAAATAAATGTCGTTTCAGGGAAAACCGCGTCGATTTTGGTCGCATAAAATTGTCGTAATCGAGAACGCGAGCTACTACTCTTTGGTTGTTGAACTGGGAAACGGCATATTACTCGATAACAATATGTCGGTTTTTTCAAGCGTCACGTGATAATCGTCGTGTATAATAATAATACGTGCAACGATAAATTGCGATTTCGTCCGTTATACGCTGCAGGACACTCCCTCGTTTCTAGTACGGGATCGATTATTATTATACCGTACAAGGTATATACAATTTCCGAAAAATCGTAAACAACCAACGGAAATCGAACGCGAATAAAGAAAAAGTACGTTCTACGTAATATTACCTCTAGTATGTGTTCGGATTCGTTTTCTCGGTCCAGTTTCCGTCCGGTAGTAGTTATGAGACCTGAAAAAATACACAAAAAGTTTGTTACGCATCGCTTTTGAGAAGAAACACGTAAATTCGTGTCGACTGCTAAATTAAGTTTCGTTTACGATTTCTCGCGTGTCCCGTTAAGAAAACGGATATTTACAATATTATTATAAAATCTACGAAACGTATACGTAAAACAAACCGAGAAAAACCGCCGACTATACACGATTTGAAAATTTACATTCGTATAAATCCGTTCGATATGAAATTATTGTACGAACGAACGAACGTTCGTTTTTATGAAATACGAGACAAACGCGATTTTTCGCGATACTCGCCATTCCGCGCCGTTAATCAAATACACACCGTGATCAAAATCGCGCTGCTCGACAAACGTGTATCGAATAAGCTTTATAAATATATCGTATTATCCGATCGAGTAAAACGGGGGGAAAAAACTGGAATCGAATATTTCGAAATATTTTTATATTCTTATACAATTCGATTTGGTCGTGCGACAATTGACGTATTCACGTAAATACGTTATCGGCGTATCGTGTGTACGTACGGTAGCTCCGATTGGCGAATTTAAAAAAGAACGGTATTAGCGGGATTGTGCGCCATTTATCTATTACTTTTCGGCGCGTTTTTCTCCACGAACTGTCGTTAATTTCCTTCAGACTTACGGTCAAAGCGTATTGATCAATAACTCGTCCCGATCTCGTATTGGTATCGAATATTTGCGACGAAATTATCGAAACGAATGTATGTTATACGAAACGTTCGTACATCGGACGAAAAACGTAATCTTAAAGACCCCCCCGTCCGTCCATCCGTTCACGTTATCGACTATAATTAGAGATTCCTTACCGAGTGAACGATAAACGCTACACGTACGGATTTATTATTAGACGTCGTGAACGTACGTAGTAGGTATACTACGAATACGCGAAAACAACTTAACCTCGGAGACTATCAATCCAGAATTGTATAAACGTATCCATAGAAAAAGTAACTATACGACAAGTCTTCTACAAAAAAAAGGTATTATTCGACTTTATTTAAGTAAGCTGGTTTCATTTCGTATACTCGTTAAAAAGAGGAACGAATGTGACAATCAAAATTCGGGGTTGTTACGATACGCCCGAAACCATAAAGTCTTTAGTTATTATGAAAATAGTTCGCGATTTACATTATCGATTAAAATCGATTTATATTTATTAAAAGTAATATCAGCGTCGGTGTTCTTGCTTTCTCCAAGATTTCCAAAATGCGGGCGATCTTGAAAATAACCAGACGTTGGTTACCAGCAGTTACGTCAAGTCTGAACTAAGTAAACATTCGTCATTCAACGATTGGAATATCACCAACAAGGCTGGACAGCCGCAGCACAATTTTAAGTATGTACGCGGGATTGTGTGCGTGCGTTCGTTCACCTTTTTGGTCGTTTCTGTCCGAGGCGCGTGCCAGCGTCATCGAGACGAGAAAAGAATTTCGGATCCTACTAATTTCGTTGTTGTACGAAAGTTTCCACTTTCGCGATTAATATTGTCTTCGCCTTAGTTTAGGTTCATTTTATTTGTTGCCGTTCCCAAAGCGTTCAAAAGTTCGGCGGGTTATTAAGGTCTTCGCGTGTGTAACGTACGCGCGTTATTGATTTATCGGCAGGCGTATTAGTGTCGTTAATTTCTTTTCACGAGTTCATTTTTTTTTCTGGGCAAAGGCTTTATTTCGAGTTTCTAATATTATTTAACGTAACGAGCATAGTATTAATTATGTTTTCTTTTGTGTCAAACGACGTTTTATTAATAACGATCGAATTTACGTGTTCGAGTTTTGTTTGATATATTTTTTTCCTATATTCAGTTTGTCTGAATGTTCGCGAATTCGAAATTGGATTTTTTGGTTCCGTGGTACCTTTAAAATGTCCAGAAAATGATGTACCGAAAATCGACGTCATTGCGCGTGCCCATAGCCCGACTTTAAAAGATACGATTTAATACGGATTTTCGACGACCGACCGGTTGTTCGACCGTAATCGTAATTATTTTCTTCTACGAAGACAACTTGGAGCCGAATACCCTCTGTTTTTTTTGAAAATACAGTTACAAGTTTTAAAAAAAAAACCGTCCACGACAATGATACTTTACTATAATAGTTGATGTGTACAAGGGTATGCTCGTATTTGGAGTAGGCGCCACCGTCTGTTATATATAATACGCGTTTCTCCTATCGCGCCGACATACGCGTCCTGAACGTGCGTCGACGATTGGTGTTTACAAATATATATAATTTATGTATACGTTTATATATTAGCGTTATGTCCCCGAAAAGTTCGTCGCATTTGGTCGTCACGCCTTTTACTGGGATGTTGTCTAACCGGCCGAGAGTACTGTCGAGGCCCACGACGGGCCAATGGTGTGTCCGACAGACGTTGCCCGTGGTAAATCAGTACTACCACGAGGCGTGGACCTCGGCGATGGACGGTAGTAGTAGCCGGTTTTTGTGGTCCGCTACGGTTGTGAACCGGGTGATCAGGTGCCGGCGACAGTTGCGCATGTACGACGAGTCGCTGCTATGGATGGTGCCGAACGACGAAGCGGTCAAATCGTCGAATACGTTTTGGTCACATATTAAGTAGTCCATAGGTGAAACGTAACCAAGATCGACGGAATTTTGTTTCGAAGTCCGGAATAATTTACCAAGAGAAATAATTTTTTCCAGTACAGAAGTAATATTTCGCTGTCTAAATAAATAAATAAATCATTTTTGTTTTTCTCAGGTCAATAATCCAGCCGAACGTAATTAATGTCATAAATAATTATGTCAACCATTCAGTTATCACTGGATGATGAATAGTGGTTTAATAAATACGATCTTGAACATAAAACCCAGGGCATTAAGTGGAAGTTAAAAACGATCTTCCAATAAAGAAACATCGTAGAAGCAGATCAAAAATCAAGGTCATGTTGATCGTTTTTTTATTGACGTCCGTGGTGTCGTCAACCGTGAATTTCTTCGCGAAGGACAACAACCCGTAAACGTAACTTTTTACGTAGAAGTTCTTAAGCGTTTAAGAGATCGCGTGCGTCGTGTATGACCAAATTTGAGAGAAGAGGATGATTGGATTCTGTATCATGTCAATGCGCCTGCACATTCGTCTCTGGTGGTCCGTGAGTTCCTGGTCCGAAATTCCATCTCATAAGACTCGATACCCCCCCATATTTAACAAATTTAGCTACCTGTGATTTTTAAAAAATGTAAATTGGTCACGAGGGGACGGCATTGGGACGGCGTGGACACCGTAAAGTTCGAAATGACGAGGCAGCCGAGGAGCCATTAATTTCTCGGGATTTTGAGGAATGTTTTAATCAATGGAAACGAAGATAGGATAAATGCATTACTACGGATGGAAAATATACATCTATATTGATGGAAATAAAATAAACGTAAAGCAAATTACGACGAATAAGCGTTTTATTTTCTAAGTTCAAAGTTGGACATACTACGTATGATCCGATAATTTTTATTCCAATAATACGCACAACCGTATAATATAAAGGCCGAAGGAGATAATGTTTATATTTTCCCTATGAATGCCGATAAATTATTAACACCGTCTAATTAATGTATCAAGTTGGTTACCAATAAAGAACACGAAGAAGTAATCGGCCGGAAAGTCATAAAATATATCAGCGTCTTCTTTAAGTTAATATGTCCAACTATAAAACTCTCCCTCAGTATACGATACTTAATGGACTTCTGTAGTATATATATACAACACGCGTACACATTATTATCGATAAAGCGCGTATGCATTTCGTAGTATTATTACTATTCGCCAATGTCCAGAGGATAATTTGAATATGGTGATTGTCATAATATTGTTGCGCTCAAGTTTCATAATAACTTTTATTTAAATAAATAAATATATATATCATCGTAATGTTATGGATTGTATGGCATGTATGTGTATGAAACAATGAATTTCAACGGTTTTGAGATTTTAAATAGATAAGAGAGAAAGAGAAAGAGAGAGAGAGAGAAATATGTCAAATACGGTATACTACAGTAATTTTTGTAGCATATCAAAAATCGTAATGGCTGAGAAAATTTTGCGTTCGATGTAATATTATCGCTATACGTTGGTACAGAAAATTAAAAAGGACGGAATCACGAATAACAAAAATATATATATAAAAAAAAACATATTTCGATACGCTACACTATACGCAGAACGCGGAAGATATATTTGAATTAAAAACAAAATAACAATGAATTGGTTTTTTGAGCGAATGGAGGAAACACAGTTATTGAATGGGCGCTAAAATGTCAAATATCGTCATTTTATGTGGTAAAATACAAAAAAAAAAAATACGCGCGCGGTCCAAATGATCGTATATATGTAAATGAAATTCACGATGGTAATCCCGCCGAGGGGAAAAATATATATATGTACATAATATATGGCGTACTACAAATTTCGGCGATAACCTTGTTGATATATTTAGACAGTGCGCGACACGATCGTTAGAACATTTTTGTAATTGAAATATACGTACAAATCTTCACAATACACACACATACACGCGTGTGTGTGTGTATGGGTACAATCGAACGCGTGTGGACACAGGAGCGGCGACTAAAAGGGTGTTGGTTAATGAATTTGTGCGGATAACGCGTTCCACGCCATAAAAGTCGTACGTCTGTGTAGGCGTTTAATTAAAAAACTTTTCTCGAAAAAATACTACCTCGGTGCGTAGAGAGTAATATACGCCGCATCCTCTACCACGTTGCGTCTGAGATCGTCACCGCAAAAGCGATCCGAGGATTGGACGAACGAGTGTGGTATATACTTTTATATAAAATGGCAAGGTTGTCGGGATGTATGATACGCGACGACGCCAAAACACGATAATCCAAAAATGGAAAATTGGATTTAATGAAATTCTCTATCCGTCGCGATTCGTATATTCCGTGCGCACATGGTGATACAAAACGCGTATATATATATATAAAATATGGTTATTACATAAATTGTACGGATTTTCGATCGCTCAGTTGAATTCGCGCCGGCAGCACAGGGGTTTGAATTATTTATAGTTTACCAACTGACAGCTAATGGGTAAAGTCAACCTAACATTTAAAATCCGTTGGAATCGAAAAGGGAAAAAATAATATAAAATTATACGAGGTCAAGAGTTATGTACATATTAGCCATATTGTTAAGTCGGCTAAAGACCGACGTATATAGCCTATTATATAATATATATTTAACCGTTAAAGATGGTCCAAAGAGATTATATAAGGAGTATTTATTATAAATACTACATGAAAAGGGTAAAATGCATTTTTACTTACAGGATTTTAAAATATATAAAATACATTTGAATACGAACTGGATTACTGAAGTTTTGTTTTGAATTCTAACTCTTTTTCTCTTTCTCTCTCTCTTATATATATAGACTACTTATTTGGTTAGGTCTTGTAACTTACCAGTGTTCGAAATTATCGTAAACAACGACTGGGGATTGCCGGTGGTGATTTTGTACGTGATTCTCGTGTCGGATAGATCGGCGTCAGACGCTTCTAATTGTATGATCGGCGTGTTTGGCGGGGCGTCTTCTTTAACCCGTGGATAATACACCGGTGCTTTGGTCAAAGGTACGTTGTCGTTTACGTTCTTCACTTCCACGTAGACCTGCGCAAATATAAGACGTACCTCGAATGTATTACTTTTTACCAATTATTTTTTATGTCTAGAATCGATATATAAAAAAAAAAAAAAAAAATTCAACCGGTATTTAATACAGTATTCGTGGTAATACGTTTACTATTGTCGAACGATTATAATTTTTCGATCGTATTTAAATAGAAATCGATCGAGTATTTTTGATTTCTTTGCATTTATAAATTTAACAATGCGGTCGTTTGTGTGGATATTTCATTGTTCTTTAACGTTCTGCGTATTACAACAAATCGAAATTATTTTTAAATAATGCCGTTGGCAGCATTAAAAGGGACTTGGAATACTCGAAAAGTAATCAGGAAATAGTATTATTAATACTTTATCAGAATACTACCATCTCGAGTTAGCATATTTACACTTTCGTATAAACTAACGAATATGAGGGCCAACAAAAATAAATACGCGGCTACATTTCCGGCAATGACCTCTTTAAGATAAATCATATACACGTGGAAAAATTTGTATAAAAAACGATATATCGGTAAACACGTATATGTAATATAGATACCATATAAATCACGTGCCATCTACTATAGAAACATATTATCAAATCGTTATATTTTGCGCGAGACGACGCTATAAGTTCCTATAATTATTGTTATTATAGACTTTTAATAACAGTTTTGATACTTTTAATAAAAACAAAAACGATTTGGATAACTAAATATAAAATAAATTAACGATAAAAGTTGTTAACAATAATAAAAGTTTTAAAAGTCAAAACGAGAGTATTTTTTTTTTATAAATAAATTAGAAATTTATAGACGGAGATTTGCATTAATAAAAAACCGTATTATACCCATTATGTATAAGAAAAAAATTACAATTAAATTTATTAGATAATTATAGTCTAATAAATTATTATTATTATAGAATACAATTTTGTATTTGCATTTGAAACGAAGAATATTATTTGTATAAACGCGTAGTTAAATGAAATTTCTGACTACAAGCGACTTGGTTAATCGTATAATGACAATTCTATTGATTATACAATTAAAGAAATATTAAATATTTTCTTGAAATTCGATAAAATTTTAAAACGGCTAAATTTTTAGAAAGATGTAAAGAAAATCTTTGAGTATATATAATTGAAGTCCCATTTAGGTTAGACTTAAAGGAATTTGAAGAAAGTTTATCTAAATTATCAACGATTATTTAGAAAAGTCCTTTATAAAGGATTCTCCATTATATAAATAGATTTTATGGGAGCGAAATTAATAATCCTTTTCATATACTTGAGATTTTATAGATAACTATATTACTAACGATAGTAATAATAATTGTTATTACTGAAATCTGTTAATGAAAAATAGCTAATAACCTACGTATCTTTTTATTTTTGTATAAACAATTTAAAAAAAAGCTAAATAAATCTTAAATAAATAAAGGTTTTTTTATTAACGTACGACGTTTATTTATAAAATTACGGATAAAGATTTTATATTGTTTTTTAACTGTTACAAGGCCAGCGTGCAATATATAACATTATAGTAAGTATTTCGTACTTAGAAGGATAAGTTTTTGTAGGTTTGCCTACTTTGGAGATATCACTGATATAAGTGTGTTATAAACGAACATGGCGAATTTTTTCGAATACGTAATAATGCGAAAAATAAATAAATTTCACAGATACACGTTATTTGTCGTTGTATAAAAATGTGCATCGAACAATAGAAAAATCGAGTTATAAATATTTTCGCGATTAATACGAAGCATTGTCATCGCAATAAATAGATAACTGGATTATGGAATAAACATCCGCAATTGTCGCACAATACGAACTGAAAGTATTAAAAACGAAAATTCCGAAATCGGGGGAAGCCCTTTGGGTTGATAGGATCAAAAAAAATGTAACGAACGAGCGCAAGGTTATTCCATAAATGGATTAAATATTCAACGAAAATACGTTCTAGAAAAATCAGAAGTATACATACACACACGTATATCATAACGTTTTACGGTTGTCCTCGCGATATTGTAAAAATTTAACGTTTAAAAGCGCGTTCAAAAGCTTACATATACCCGTGAATGTTTCAAAGGTCGGCCAACTAGAAGAGAAAAGACCTCTCACCGTGTCATCGTAACCCATTACACACAACAAACGCATTAGGAGTTAAGCCGTTGGCCGTCGGTCTGGCATACGTAACTAATTAACGTATACGAAAATATATGCAGTAGATATATACGCGTACCTCGATACGAGAATGCAGAGGAACGGTGGCATGGTCAAAAGCCATCACGGTCAGCCAATAGGACGACTTGGTCTCCACGTCTAAAATTACCATTGTTTTGATATTGCCTGTAACAGAAATTTTTTTTTCGTTTATTACGTTTTCTGCATATTTAATTACGAAGTGTATCGTCACACAAATTGTGTACGCGACGGGTAATATATGACTAATAATTGTTTATAATTTTGTAATTATATTCGTTTAATTATACACGCGGTTTTTACATAATGTTATTATTTTCGATAAACGCGTGGACTACGCGCATTTTGGGGTTTTTAGGCCATACAATTATTAAATAATAATCGCGAACTTCGACGATAATTAAACAATCGTAGTTATCTACTCCATTACTACAATCGTATATAGCAATTTTATACATTGTTAATATTTTCAGTTTTGTTGACAGGCTTGAAGGACGCGCAAACGTCGTTTCGACTCCGACGACAATTCACACGATATGGAGACTCAGCCAATGATAGATACTCAAGTGGAGACAAGGTTGGCTTTTTCCGGCAGCCATTCGTTCGTTTCCCACTACCTTTGTTACAACGAAGATGAAGTCAATCCAGACTTCTATGGTCATCAAGGAACCATCACTTCCTTAGCAATCAACGACGGTGTGTACTGTGTCAGCGGAGAAGAAGAGGCGGATCAATATACTAACGGAAATGACTTTAGGAACTTTGAACGAGGATTACTTAATGGAAGACAAAAGCGTGAAATTGACCGAACTGAACAAACTACTTCGAATGTGGAGACGCCGACGGGGATGATATCTATTTTGGCACGGGTCCTGATTGTGGCGATATAATCGTCGACACAGATAGCGCAGCGAGTACATCCGAGAAATATCGAAAACACGGAAACGTTTCGAACGGAAACAACGAAACCGTATTTAGTCCAATTCAAGACGGTACTACCAAAGATGGTGTACAAGAATTGTACGACGTCGTTAGAAATATTGCAACTAGGGTAGCTGACGGCGATTAGACGAAACAATACAACTTCCAGTGCGACATCATTATATCACATGGACTTGTTGGACTTGATCGAAGCGTGCGAGAACTGTAGGACGTCGGAAGGAATAGACGAAAGCGTAAGAAACGGAATTTTTGTTTCGACCTCGGAATCTCGGGGTGGTCTACTAACTTTAGATTTTGTTCACACGATGGACAGACTCACCGAAGGGATTGACTGATAGTATATCGACGAAGGACATATGAAATTACATTATCATAAATACATAATAGACAATTATTGTAACCTGTAGCAAGTTAAGCGGCATAATAAGCATACCGCGAGATGAATTCTGAATTTGAAATAAAATAATAATAATATTTCCACACGCGTTAATATGCACGTTTCGTTAAACTGAAAGAACAATAGTTTGTGACAAGTAAATACTCGTTCGCGCATTTTATTATACGTTTTGCGCGTTTGGCTGCGGCATATTTAATTCGATTACTTCGAGGCTTTTATTTTGAAATTCGTAACGGATAAAACGTAGACAGCTTGTCTGGATAAAAAGGAAATATTTATGCCTTAATGAACGTTGACGGCGGAGTACGCGAGTGTATAAAGGTTTAAAACTTAAATCGAGAACGAAAACACAAAACTACTGCTCCGATACTCGGCGCTGAAATTCGACGACGTATTATTATTCCGCGCGCGATTACTTTAAAACTGGCAATTTCTGGGAATAATTGTTCGAGAAATTTTCTTTTTGTTCGCAATCTCTCAATTTGGACGTACGAAAAATATCGGACTACGTTGGGCGGTTTTCGAACACGAGAACCGACGAAACGTATTACGAGTCGTATACAAGCAGAATCTCGAAAACGACAAAATCGTCAAGAATATCGTCGAAAAATATTAACACATTTTGCTTATCCCGGTCGTGATGTTGTAGAGATCGTCGAACACGCCGATACTATGGCGAATTCGAAATTTCAACGGAAAACCGAACGCTTATTGTTTTTCGATACAAACACGAAAGTACGTCGTTTCGATGATTTTAAACTAAAAAATGTACCGACTGGTGGGCAAGGGTATATTAGACGATCTCGATCGGGTTCGATAGAATCTAAAAAAACTTTCGTCATACGCGAATATAACGTATAACGACGCGATAATAGCGGTTAACTAAGTAGCGCTTACCGTCTTCCTCCAGTCACCCGAGGTTTTAACCAGATTTGTCGATTCGTGTACGCGCGCGCGCGCGCACAGCTCTTCCGTCGATTCGATTAGGCGATATTACGTATATACGCGCTAAACCGGCTCACTTATATGTCGTACTTAAACTTCCCCCGGCGGACCAAATTTTCAGTCCGTCTCGTTCCTCAAGCGCGCGAGCGTCACTGTCTCTGATCTATAAGGTATATATATACCACCGGTTTAACTACGACGCGATTTGTATATAATAAGCGGCTTCGTTGCGACGACGAAGATTTTTGACGCGACGCGTAATTCCCGTAATTGAAAAGACCCTCCCTTCCCACGTCGCACAAACTAGTCGAATACTGCAACGATCGCTATATTATTGTATACACTACGACGCTATACACATGTTCGGCCGCCATGCTAATCGATTACCGCAGCACACTGCGGTTAAGCTGATTTACCAACCGTCGCCGGACCACCACGTTGTTGTTCGTCGCTATCGTAACGCCCGAACAAATACACGTACGACCGGTACGTGCACAACAACGTATGCGTCAGGTGAGAGAAGCGGTTATTCGTCATCGGGGAGGAGGTAGGTAGGGTGTTGCACATTGCGCGAGTATAGAAATATAAATCCTTTTAACAAAAAACCGCCATCACGCCGCACGTTTCGACCCCAAACAAGTCAACGTTGATCGCGCGCAGTAGCGCGTATGTAAGTATAAAATTCGCCCGTTTTTATTTTCGCGTTTTACCCTCGCACTTAAACAACGCAATTACTACTATGCGCGCGTTCTACGCGTGTAATATATCTTCGAGTTTTTATTTATCCATTCCAACCGGATCGTCGTAAATCTGTAAACCTTTCCACCCCGTCCAAAATAAAAGATTACGTTAAATGCACGCTTCAAACGACTAATATGTATCGACACGGGTCGATACATTTCGACCGGGAATTAATAAAATAAAAAAACCGCTTATTAAAATATTAGATAGGTGAAAAAGACGCTCGTTCTACCTAATAATAGATAACAATTTTAAATTCTCGAACGTCAACGCCCAGAATATAAATACTTGGCGAACGTAATTTAAACGCGTTTTAATTTTCGGCAAACGGTTAACGATTCCATTAATATTAATTAGTAAATTATATCGCGTCGAAGTTACGACGTATAAATCGATAAAGACGTACATTTACTTTCGGTTATTTCTTAAAAAGAAAAAACCAAAAAGAATCGAACAAAATATTTACGCACGTGTAAGTTATTTGAAAAATTAACGTGCGGATAATGTATTATATATTTCGTTTGTTATTCGGAAGTTAGCTCGGATTACGTTAACTGACGACGATCATTTTTCAAGAATACAAGCTGTATGAATGAAAATGTAATTAAGTAACATTGAATAAAACAATTCGAATTAACTATACAATAATTTCGTTTATATATGTGTGTGTAAATATAAGGTTCGTATTATACAATTATTTTCGCTAAATTAATATATAATTAAACCGTTTTCGGCGTTAATTAACAGAAAAATCGGATAAAATATAAATTTAAGTAGAATCGTTATTAGTTAGATATTGACGGAAACGCGTATTATTATATAGAATATCTTGAAAAAAATAATAGAATAATATATCGATTTATACAGAGAGAAAAAATTTAATTAATTTACGAATAATTAATATATAATATGTAGTACGTGCGATTGTGTTTGGAATGTTATTTTATTATTTCGCTGATATGAAATTATTGTATTATAAGGGGAAATTGTTTGGAGGACTTCAAAATCAATATTGGATGTATCGCAAGGGATACACGATAAAATCTAATAAAACGGATACAACGACGAGATAATTTGATCGTTATAATATTCGTGCATGCGTGATTGGTACGTTTTCAAATAGTATAAAAAGTTTGTATACAAGTTTAATATATTTCGTTGAAACGGACTGTAATTGAAACTTGACCGAACTTGATGTAATTAATATATCGATTGTATAAAATATATATACAAATTTAAGGTTTTTTTAAAAACGTTTCGAAATTAAAAAAAACCTAGGGATTATAAATGGTTTCACCGGATTTATTATATATCGCGTTTCATAAATAAAGCGATTTATTCAAACTGTGCACGTACAATTGTAAGAAAGATTAATCGCCATAAAACGAAACAGAATAGGTTAGGTACCTATTTATAATAATCGTTGGTAAACCCGATTAATAATATAGATAAACGATAATTGTTACGATAACTATTGCAACGTAGAATATCGGAGTATATTTAAATAATATTATATCCGTCATTTTCGTTTTATAAGTATATAAAAATTTTTTTTTATACTACTTAAAAGTAAAGACTGGCCTATGTGTGTGTATCTTACAATCTATTCAAATAGCAGAATGGACTTTGTGTAAGATTCACCCTATAGTATTACAAATCGGGCAACGAGTAAAGCGAACATTTTCGATTCAATTTTACGCGACCGACTTTTATTTATCTATTCGATCCAATATGGACGGGTCCATAGCTTTGAACGTAAAATATTTTTCTACGAATACGAAAAATATTCACGTACAGTACGCGAAATCATCCAATATAACGTTCATTCATTTTTATTTCCTATTAAAGCGTAGTCGTTTTCCAAGGACGTTGTAAAAAGACCAGATATAATTGTATTATTATTATTATAATCGTCAAAATAAACAATAAATTATTTTACGTTCCATTGTCATTCAATTTCGGAACGTTAATGATTTTATTTTTCCGGATTTCGTTCGCGATTTCATTTTAAATATTTATTATAAAACGAGACTGTTTCAATTATACTCGGTGAGCCGCGCTATTAAGTATAAAGTAACAAAACAACGTATTTCGATAACGATAGTCTTTAACGAAACATAAAAAATAACGATATCGAACAGAAAAAAATGATCGTAAAACCGTAATATTTATAATTGTTTCTTTGTTTACTCCAATAAAATATATATAATAGGATATTATCGTTATTATTATTATTATTAGTAGTAGTATACGTATCGAATAGCTCGAAATCTGATAACGCATAATAAAAAACGAATAGCCGTAAGAAATAAATACGAACCATTTGATTAAATTAAACGTGCTATCCGTAAAAAATACGTATTTTAAAATGTTCAAAGAAATAAGCGTTTCTACTTTCGCATAGCTACACTCTCAATCGTATCTTTTTTTCGATCATTACACTATATAACTGTCTCGTTACGAATTTAAATCGACTGCTACACACTTTGACGTTCACACAAAACTGGAGAAGAAGTACTTCGACGACGTATTTTTTTTCATTCGCAGCGAAATTGTATTTACTTTTTTACTCTTGAATCGACTTTTATATTACATACCAACGCGTATCTATAATAATATATATACATATAATACGTTGCCATCGTTCGACATCTCCGTAACACGAATGTATCGAATTTGCCTATACAACGCGCCGTCGTTAATAATAAAGTTGTGCGTCGTCATATTATCATCCGGTTTTCCCGAAATCGAGTCAATTATAACGCACGAATAAATAATATTAATCAACATATTGTTTTCGTATTATAGTTTATACACGTTCGTGATAAATTATTAATAAATTTGGATGGTTGTTCGTATATTAACGTACACACACACACACACACACACACACTATGTATTATTAAAACGCAGTTATTCAAATTGTAGGTTTATTTTGATAATAAAAACTTTACAATATAGTTTCTAATAATCCGGAATACTTAGTAAACTTAAACACATTATACCGTCGCGTACGTATATACGCATACAATTTGTGTATGAACATATAGGATTACGTAGCTAAACGAGGAAACCTACACAATTTTAACGTGACGCTAACGTATTTTCGACGGGCAAAATGTGTCGTCAACCGACAAAAAAGCGATATAAATGAAACGACATATAAAAATTCGTAAAAGCGTAAATCGTATCGCGATTATTTTAAACGTTCACTTTTTGTTTTTTTTTAAGTTAGATAGGCCACGATATTGAATAGCGGACGTAACGACCGGAATTTAGTAACGTGGTGACGTAAACGATTGTTTCGAACGCTTAAAGTATCCGTCGAAATTTCGTTAAGAATAATAAATATTAGTCACGAAACCGATCGTAGTATCCTAGACGCTATTTTTGTTTTCGCTATAGAACGGATTTAAAGGTACAAACGTTTAACGTAAAATACGTATGTTCGATTTTTCTTTCGGCAACTGCGGCGGCACACTCGTAGAAAAATGGAATACTCTTTAATCTCGCTCAAAATTCGATAGGTATACGGTATATATTATTAATGGTATACACACGTCCGCATAAATCTTTCGCTAAGCTACCCTTAGCCGTCGTAAATCCAAATTGAGCAACAAGCTTAAATTCTCGGATTATAATGTACCCGTTTATGATCGTAGACAAGTCCCATAGGTCTTGTATACAAAAACTCGTGTAACGGCGTAGTAAATCCAGTTTTCTTTTTTTTTTTATGTCGAAACGAAAAACGGACCACGTTGTAGAATAAAAACGAAAATAAGCCGACAGACGAAACGTCGGTAATTTGCAGAAACGACACCGTACCGATATCGGTATTAACTAGAACGCGAACGTCAATAATAAAAACGCGTCGCCTACAACTTCTATAGTCCCGATGTAGGGCGATAACAAAAATAGTCATTACCGATTATAGTTCGGCGAATTATAGACGGATAGGAAACTTGTTTTTATCGAAAGACGTCTGTGGGTGGTTCGTTAAAACTTTTTCGACGTGTATATTGAATTTGAGGTAACATTTCGAAGGTCCGTTCGAATACAGAAAGACGCGTGACAAATAAACACTGCGTCAGTTCTTGGTAAATACGGAAACGTAATAACGTTAATTGATCGCAATTTGTTTTCCTACATAACCACCGACCGACCGACACAGGATGTTATTATTAATATCGACGTTTTATTTAATCGCGCGGCACTTGCGCACGGTATGTAGTGAAAACGGCGCGTCGAAACGCTGTCCCGTAAAGCCGGTTCCGGGCGTCGATCGACGTACACGACGATACGGATAATAAATAAAACAACGTTCGATCGTACGACGACAATTATGCGCGACGACGCGCCCGTCTTTTAGTCGAGCGAAATGAATAATAAACAAACAGATTCCGGTCGAGTAAAAAACTATGCACTACAAACGTATTCGTGACGCAAACACGAAGCGACGGGTTTATTGTGTACGGACAGCAACGTCAACGCGGCGGGCCTAAATATAATACTACGTACGTAGTACAATTTTATAACGATATCGTCATTATACGATCGTCACGCGCGTGTCAAATCTGCACGTTTGTATATATCTCGTTCGGAATAATATTAAAATAACGCGACGCCGATTTCGCGAAGAGTTCAAAGTCCTTCAGTGTATATCCCAACCGCGCGGCGTTACGTGCGTGCCGAATCCCCGCGACTATTTCGAAGAACCAAAATGATTAAGTATACACCACAACGGACACAGACACACGTGCGCGCGTGTTTATGACTAATTCATATCGACCGAGCGTGTACGGAAAGGTTGGAGAAACGATTCGAAACATGCATGTATGTGTGTTATGACGATGGCGGCTGCCAGGAGAGAGTGAAACATTACACGGAGTATTACAATTTTTCCGGCCGCTGGGAATTCGATTAAATGTTTTCGGAGGTTTCGTTTTTATTTCGTTCTAGAACAACCGAATTGTTCAATCGACGACGGTTTTGTTTTTTAAATAGTCACGCAATGAAGGCGTTTCGACGGAATCGAAATGCACTCGTTTCTTAATTTTCGACGGGAAATTTTTTCCATCGTTCCGACACGCTACCAAAACAATTTAACTCGGGTCGCCATTTTTGCGGCTCGGACAATTTATTTCCTTAATCATACGTTAAATATTTAAAATGTAGTAAATAAACTAGAACAAATCTACATTCTCCGGAACGTTTTAGTTTTACTTTTTTTAATATCCGTCTATTATAACTTAATTTCGTTCTCCTTAAGATATTTATTTAGTATTAAATTTGTCTAGCATGTGAAATAGCGATTGAACGAATATCGTCTTATTATTCCGTAATCAATAAAAATTCGACACGCTGCCACGATTATTAGTAAAATAATAAACCAAAAATTATATTTCGACTACAGATAATAGTACAAGTCCGTTAAAAAAAATATAGCGATTTATAGTCGACGATAAAAAGTTGATATTTTGTCGGTAAATCTACGCAATTCTGAAATTGTAAATGAGTTACCGTGAACGAATAAAGCAATTCGTGTTTTTTACGAATTAAATTTGAACATTCCGTAATCATTAAAAAATCCCGCGCACAATGACGCGAGTTTATCGATACGTTATTTTATTATCGGTTGTAGCAGAGTATTCTGACTGCTGTTATTACACCGCGCCGAGAGTGTCATTATTAAGTAACGAAGGGTGACAAACAAACCGAGCTCTTGGACTTGGTGTTTTTTTTCAAAAAAAAATTATCTTCAAAACTGTAAACGTTTTATAATAGATTTAAACGAGACAATAGTATTATATTATTTTAAAGATTGTAAATTGTCAATCTGTATACATTAAACAATTATCGTTTGGATTAATATTGCGAGATGGCGTTTTTCTTGTTCGTAATAATACGAATAGACGAGCGCAAATTACGTTTTACGTCGAAAATTAAAATATAAAACCGTTTTACGCGATGATTCGACAATATTTTAGATTTTACTGTCTATTTGGGTAATATATATATACGTTTGGATACGTATTTCAATCGCAAAACGTATATTTCCATATCAACGTTTTAATAAAATCGAAACGGACGAATTAACGTTTTCTATAATAAAGGACCGTCTAAGGAAAAACTAATTACGAAAATTCGAACGTCGATGTTAACGCGTGTTAATCTTTTTCGTTCTCGAAATTTCGACGCGAAATTAATTCGTTTATTGATTGCCCGTCGGAAAAAAGCGTTTACTAATATTGAAAACAGAAGAAACGAAAAACCCGTTGCCGTTTCATCCGTTCGGTTTTTTATATCGGAAGTTTAAGCGTATTTCCAGGTCATGATAAATATATGTTTCTTACTCGAAAAATTCTGAAGTTCCTGTTCCCGGACGGACATTATATATACAACGGAGATGACATACATAATATACAAGGAGCAACGCCCGAGTCCGAGCACAAATTCGTCGAATATTATGTTTTACGGCTACTACTCTCCGCCCGAGATTCGATTAACGCGACGCGTTTTCGGCGGCGAGACGACGCCGTTCGGATAATTTCGGCGTAAACGCGTAATTGTCGGAATTACAGTCGAAAATATTTCGCGTAATATTCGTAAATTTCGAACGGGCCGTGTAAGTAAGAAACGATCGCTTTCGATTACATACGACCTATAAATACCGAACGACGACGGAAGCGATTAAACGTGTGGGGTGTGCTTGACCCGCTGTCGACAACGTGTCATCGAATGTGCTGTCGGCGTTCGAAAATTCGCTAATTATTTAATAGTCTTATTTGTATTATTAATACGTTTTATTCAGGTAGCGCGCGTGCGACGACGGATGAACGAAAAACGGATCGGAGAGACGGCGGCCAATATATTCGTCCGGCGTCGCGGCGCGGATACCACGGTTACATTGACCGTCACCGCAAACACGGTCGCGGTCCGACGGAAACGCGCGGGAGCGTGTTATATTCGTGTTCCCAATACGCGGACACGATGACGCGTTTTGATTACGATAATACGCAAAAACAATGTGTGTTGTACGACAATGTAAACAATTTTCAACTATTTGCTTGTAATCGGGCGTGATCTCTGGTGTTAAAAATATAATCGCCGTAATAACGTCGAATTTTATTCGCGTTGGTTCGTACAAAATGGTATTCGTCGATGAAGTGATTTTCGTTCTAATTCAATCAATTACCGTCAGGAAGGTTCGACGTCGAATATCTTATAAATTCTAAACGTAAATAATACGAAGAAACACGAACGCTTAATACCGGTAATACACAAGTTATTATTATTAATATCGAGATAGATAGGTTAAAAATTATTAAACGCGATTTAGTACTACGACAATTTCGTTTTCGGTTGGTACATTATTTTGTTATCGTACGAATCAAATAATCGTGTTCGAAAATTCGTTAGCCAAGAGTTTTTCAATTTACCGTTTACACAGGCGTTCGGCAATTACGACGATTCGATAAACAAATATATTAAACGGCGGAGTTATCGGTGCATACAACGAAATACGTAATGGTTTCACAACAACAATGTATTACAACACGTCATCGTTCCTCGTGCGAAACTTGGCGAGATTTTCGTCGGTCCGCCTAATAACAATAATAATAATTAGCACGACGGCGGCCGTAACGTCTATAAAGATACGAATAAAATCTATAAAGACTTCTGAAACGTGGATACTTTCGTCAATATTTTCTTAACCCCGTGTCGTTAGAATCGCCGTAATTCCCAACACAATTACTCCGATCGCCCGAATCCGAATACCAAAAAAGTGTGTGTTCGCGTATATATAGTACTTAGTAAAATTCACGTCAACACGAATTCGTACGGTGTATTTGAACGAAGAATTTTACAGAAGAACCCGAATTTTTTTCGCCTTATTAATTTCGTCTTTATGAAATCTGATCGTGTACAGAAATGCGATCAGAATATCGCCCCGTGTTGGGGCCTTAAATACGTTGTAGATCCGAGATTTATTATTACATTTTCGTTAAGAGTTTGAAAATGTATATACGTTCGCCAAACCGAACCGTATTCGTTTTCGACCAAATTAAATGTTTTTTACGGAATTTCGTGTTCGGATCAACTTAAAACAAAATCCATTCAATCTAAAAATAATCAGAAACATTTCGACTACTTCGCGCAGTCCATACCCGGATAAATCAATAATTACCTTTGAATTTTCTTAAAAAACTACTTCGGGGATTAGGTACCAAAGGATAGTTTATTGATACAAAATACGTTAACGGCGACGATTTAAAAATTATATTAGAAGATTTTTTTTGTTTTCATTCGATATACCTAATCAGTTTAATTAATCTTAACCTCTTTCTAGAAAGGAGCGTTGGGGTTTTACGGTATATACGTTATCTGTTATTACTAGAGTCGATATCGAAAAACGGCGCTATTGTTAAAATCGAAAACCTCGGTAAAACGAAAACGCGAAAATTCAATTTAAAACGATTTATTTTGGTTTTTTCGCGATTGCGAATATGTCGATTATAATACATACATAATATGAGCTACTCAAGATAATGTATAATAGAGAAATCAATAAAAGACACACCGATTGATAGGACTTATGTAACACGTAGGAATCTGATAATAGGTTTTCGAGGTTATACAAATTCTAACGAGATGTACAAGGGATATATAATGTATCTACTAATTAGTACTAAGTCTGTTTCTCTGGTGTATATATATATCTTTCGCGAAAAAAACCTAGCCGTCATATATCGAACGTCTAAAGTCATACGAATACTGATTATTATAAAGTTAAAAACCCTACGAAAAGAACGGACATTTGGTGTAATATGACGAATATGATATACCGTGCGACATTTTTATACCGTTTCGAAACATTGATCTAAATCAATCTTTCGTCCTATACAATTTCGCTTATTATTCTTTCAATAGTAAGTCCGTATCTTATTATTATTATTGATCAAGAGGAACAGTGCCATTATATATCAACGACGGGTTATAGCAAAATGGAACGTGTAGATTTTAAGGCCCGCGTATACAATATACGTATCCAATTAAATCTGAACGGATTAGGAGAAGATGTACATATATATAGTATAGGAAAGCCAAAGAAGTTAACCGATCGATTTATATATATAAGCGAACATACACACACATACACATACATAAACATAAATCCGAAGTGATATGTCTCGCTCATTACAAAAAAAAGGTAACAACGAGGGGATTTTGTCGTCTTACCCCTCAACAATTAAATAACTTTGCTTTGAAATTTATTCAAGCGTGAACCTTTTGAAACCCAATACTCTGTGTACATATAGACATTACTATGTACATATACAGTGTTATAATGTATTAAGTTTATAAATATATTATATTGCGTGGTGTAGACACACACACACATACGAATGTATTTCGAATTCTTAACGTCATCATCACATCGTGTGTTATTCATAAAATATATCAATAAAACGATATATTACATTAAAACGAGAATTCGAATTCGTTGTAGAAAAAGCCACTAGTCCACCAAAGCCACGCAAGAATTTGTTTACGAGCGTGTCGTTATACTCAAGCGGATTTTTTATACGTCGTATTTCGATTTTTTTTTATTATACTACTCGTATAACTTTTACAATGACGATATAATATAATGCGGGGCGTAGGGTTGGCCATAAGGATGTCTATAAATAAATGGAAAAATCGAACACATTTTACCATTTATATACTATTCGATCAAGTTTTGTTATATAAACTCGGGCCAATTTTTATAATTTTTTTTTCATACATTTTTAAACTACTGTGCCAATTCTTTACGATATACACATTAAAACCTACGGGAAGAAATCGAATAAACTATACATAGACAGCCCCTCGTGATAATCTTTACGTATATGCTTATAGAAAAAAGGTCAATAAACGTGTACATATTTATTTTAGACTTTCGCGTGTAAGTTGTATTCGACCAACGAACAAATAAAAAACGTTAGAAGGATTTATCTTGATCGTATATAATAATTTAAGAACGATTGAATTTGACGAAAAATGAGAATTGACGCATCTTTTATTCGAACCTCATGCATTCCTATTATTATATATGTGTGAGTGTGTGTTTGTATGTATAACTTGGCGTCAGTAAGTTCAAAATTACTGCGGCGGGTTTTACGCGCAATGGCGAGAGTTGAAGACGGTGGCCGAATATAATGTTAACACGGAATTTATTTTACTACTACGTCAAAAGTTCTTTTTACTTTCTAATATATGTAGATTGTTACGGACAAACTTTAATACACAAACCAGAGTCATTGTATAATTATATAGAAATTTCGTGTTTATGCGCGCGCTGTTAGTTAAGTCTGTATAGGTATTATACTCGCGTTTTGTGGACAAAAGATCGATTATTTCGCGAATTAAAAAAAATAATAGGTCGATTACCTAACCACGCGTCTCACATTACTCCGTTGTGGCCGGGTCTATTATAAAAAAAAATTACGGTTTTTTAATAACGATTGTTTTGTGACTCGTCCGATTTTTGAATTTTTTCGAAACATCGTATAACATGGTTTTCGAACGTTCAAAATAGATTCGCAATGTAAAACGTTTAATTTGTCGAAAATTTTCTAATAAATCGCCACTTTATAATATGAAATATCGACTCAGAAAGCGGTTTAGGTCATAACTTTGTTTCGCTATCGGTATTCTATCCCGTACCTCGAACAACAACAAATTAAATCGAGGGATTATTATAATAATAATAATAATAATAATAATAATAATAATAATAATAATAATAATAATATTGTAAAGAACGAAATGGACGTAATGCCCTCTGCCTCTCACCACCAGCGATGCGACGCGAGTACGGTACAGGTCGGGTATATGACGGGGGGATGATAGTGGTGGTGGTGAGGTACGAGGAGAATTATATCGTTGGACCGGATATCGTGTTCCGGTTAAGCTCCTCTTCCTGAGCTGGCCCCGGTGGGGACGGACAACCGACGACGAGAGACCGTTCGTAAAATATATATCAAAACGTTATTATGCCGTTGTCGTTAGTAAGTATAATATTATTCGTGGTCGACATTTATACAGAATTTTATTGTCGTCTCGTTACGGATATATATATATACGAGCGCGTATTATTTTGCTCGAACAGATTTGTACGCGTCCTTAAAATTACGAAAAAGTCAGTAGTAATATATACGAACGGAAAAAGACTGTTATTAAATAAATCGTATAAAACGCGTAATTCGAATTTCGCTAGTCACCGAACGTGTCGTCGTAAAAGTACGCGTACTTACGTTTTATTTCAAAGTATAACGGAGTTACGACAACAAATCGTCCATTATTAGGGCACCGGTAACATCGCTTTTTTCCAGTCGATCGTAATAATATTTCGAGTCGTTTTCCGTAGTGTTCTATTAGTTTGTCGTTACCGACGTTATTTTCCGCCCTTCGTTTTTTAGGATTTTAACTCGGTAAAGGGTCAGAATTCACGAGGCTAGGGTCAAGACTATACAAGGTATTTATTATATATTATCGAATTATTTTGTATATATATATATATATATATATGTAATATATATAAGTATTCGATATTTATCGAACAACTCGCGGGTTGCCGTTGTGCTGGGTCATTTGCGATATCAACTATGGACTCGCCTAAACGCATCATCGGTTGACTATATTTTTATCCGAACGAATTTCCACCGCGATTAACCTGACGATCGATCGACGATATATTTTGACCAATACGGTTCCAACGACTTCCATGTTTTCGTCGTTTTTTGACGAAGACGGCTTTCCCGAACGACAATCGTCTTTAACGTTTTCACTGCTTATTTTTGAAAGTTTCGTACCATCCGAACGCCATATTTCTCGATAAAGTAGCCTCCCGGTAGACTTCGGTTAAGTAGTAAACGGTTCATACGTGATTTTTTTTTTATTTATAAAATTTGATCGGTCCGTTCGATATTTTGCGTTCCATTGAACGCTTAGTACCGCAGAAATATTCTCCCGGAGAGGGAACGAAACAAAAACTGAACTTATTATATTCAAACCCTGTCAGTACTCGTAAATAATTATTCCGTTAAAGAATTATTCTGGGGCGAATTTGCCGATACGGATTATAACGTCGTCGTTTCATGCGTGGGAAGTACATTAAATATTACATCATATAGCGCACGAGTCACCGGCGCCATCACGATATTAAACGCCGTCAAACGGACTATGAAAAAATCGATTTGTTCAACCGTCTGTATTATGTGTCTAAACTTAATTGCAGCGTCAAGAAAATCGACCGACATGAAACCAATTATATTGATTTTATTTGAAAAAAAAAACGGCGACGATAATATCGAATCGTTTTTATAAACCCGATACAACGACATGCCCCATTGTCAATTTTGTAGGCGTTCGCGAAATATGCGAACGCGTATAAAAAACCGAAAAACTGGCCTAAAATTATTACGTACGATATAAACGAGACGAAATCGGATGGATTGCGATGATGACCTAAAACCGATCAACGCACGCAATAATACGTACGGTTTTTTCGGTCTCTCGTTCCAATATACCGTATATGTACGTTATTTATTATAGTTAATAGTACTCCGAAACTTGTGCGTAAAAGAGTGTGACGCGTGAAAAAAGGACCTCTCTCGATTTAACGCGATAGGTCGGCTACGTGTGTATTGAATTCGATCGGTCGATAGGGGAGGGGTATAAATCGGGCGTTGTAGTCGTTTCCGGTCCCATGGTTCGACCGCGCTCGTAGTCATTTTTTCTCCTTGTTGGGAAAACGAAACGAGGAGAAAAACGGTTTTTTCCGTTTTCTTGAAACAAATAAATCGCTCGTCAATCACGAATGGCGGGCGCGTGCGAGTTCACACGTTAAGTCGGCCTTCGCGGCCTATATTTAATATACGTAGTATCTATGGTACCGAAAAATCTAATATCCTAGTATCCACCGTATACGCGATTTGGAATTGTCAAAATGTTTCTCCGACATATTCCGATATGTATTATAAAGCGGTCACGAATATAGTCGGGCACGCGAGTTTTCCATGTTTATGGGCCAATTTGATTCGATTTATCTAGCGCGGACGACGATACAAAATCGGTAAATTTTAATAACGATTCGAATATGAACCATTTAAACATACAAACACGAAAAGATTACATGACGAAAATTAGACGGTGTATTTCTTGGTACATTCATGCGAAAATAACGTGTCTAATGGTCGAAGTGTGCCCTCGCAACGAGAGAGAACGTTCACAGTCCGTAAGTACATTAATTGCGTGTTTTATCCTTTTCAAAAACGACGTATACTTAAAATATCGTTTTGTAATATAAATTATCACGAAACCGTATTTCGTATTGTTTCTCGATATCAAAACGCTACGCGATATAATTATTTCGAAACGAAACAGACAACCGTTCTGGGCGGAACCGAAAATTATCGACGAAAAACCAAAAAGGCAAAGGGGCGATCCTCTATCGTTGACCTACGAGTGTAAGAGTTCACGTCGGAACATGTCCGTTATAATATACCCGGGGCGCTATGCGATATATTTAGAACGTTAAATGGCGATCCAACGTGGCGTGCGCCAATAGTGTACGCGATATATAATACGAGAATTTTCTAAATTTTTCCGAATTTGCCAACCGTGGACGGACTATATTAAAAAATATCCGGATCGGACGTGACGAAATTCGGAACCGTTTTCGTTGGCGTTTTTCTAACGTTCTCGTAACCTTGGCGAACTAAACACACGTCGTCGTCGACATTCGGCCGGTTTCAGTCGCGGGATGCCGTCTCGTTCTGCTATCAATTCGCGAGGACAAATTCGTTCGTCACCTTTATACGTAAACGCCCGTGTACATTTTTTGGCGTGCGTGACGAATTTAGAGGAATATTTTTGTTTTTGGGGAGAATTTTTCTAGGCGCACATGAAAAAACAACGCGCGTATACGTTCTTGCCGGAGAATGTGGAGAGACGACAAATCGTCGTAATAAAAAAGTAAACGGTCTGGAAAAAAATAACGTAAATAAAGGAGAAGAACCTCTTATTGTGGGGTGGTTCACTCCGTTTACAATAATAAATTCGTTCCACGTATTTGTATTTGTAAAAAAAGAAAGAACGCTCGTTCCATCGTTTATATATGTATATAAACGATTCGTTTTTGTTATTCGTATTACTACATTGACAATATTGACTGTATACGTACGAAACGTTTTATTCCGTAAAAATATTACGACTTAATTTAATCGGAATTACGGCGAAGGAAACAAACCAGAGAACGCTACTGATTATAATTGACTCATTAAACAGTAATTACGACGAATATAATAACGGACCGCGTCGAATAATTGCGAGAACCGAAGACAACGCGGTATATAGTAATAGTCATGGTTACGATTATTGGGCGAGTTTTAATTATTACGCTCATTAGGATCTAACGATAAATATATGTCGTAGTGGTTAGACATTTCAAAACATCGCTTATACACTCGCACTGATAAATCTGTTGTTCTTACCTATGGACGCGCCGCCCGATTTAATTTTCGATTCGGAAGCCATTATTCCGAGCCTCGCGCGTAATATAATATCGTCAACCCTATAACGGATATTACCGTCCCGGCACTACGAAAGTAATTGAAAAACGGAAAACCGAGAACGTAAATTTACGCGAAAATATCCGTCGTTCGACCTACGTGCGCTTATAAAGATACCGACATTCGTATAGAGACTTTACTATACAGTCCGTTTGCCGAGCTCACGAAAAAATCGAAATACGAATTACTTTTCAAATTACGTAAAAATAATGAAATTTCGTTGTATCGAAGCTACCGTTCTATACGCGTGTTTACGTTCGTGTATTACGTACGCACGAACGAACACGGGGCGCTTAACGCGTAATATAAAACTAAAGGCGAAATATTATTTCGTATCGACGACGACGCCGCGTAATTTTTTATTCGGGTTTCGCGAAATTTCACACCTGTGTGTGGGCGACAAATATAGCGTTCGCGCGCTTCTAAAACGGTAAATTCGCTAAACAAAACCGTTTCCGGAAATGTTTGTAGATTTTACGTAGTTGTTATGGCGGACGACGTTCAGACGTTATAATATATACGGGCGGCTAGCGAATCCACGGCTTCCGACAAGTATGAAAAGGTCGACGGGGTGGTGGTCTCGTGAACGAACGGCGGGTGGGAGGGAGACTTGCGAGATTAAAAACGAAACGGTCTCGGTTACGATTCCACGGCTGCCAACACCGTCCGAAAAGACGCGATACGATCGCCGCGACGTTCGGTGGAAACCTTACCGTACAACAGCGGGACACTGTAGAGTCGCGTACAACTTTTATATCGTGGCATCATCTCTCGTCCTACGGACGAAAGTGGAAGAGGCTTTACGCCCGGAAAAAAATTAATTAAATTACCCGACGATTTTTTTTTTATTCGGCGAATAGGAGAGTAAGGAACAACTTCCAGGTAGAAAAAAGAAGAAGACGAACGGTTCCAGTTAATCGAAATCGCCTAATCGGCGTGGTTTCCGGGCAATCGTGTTTATCGGTTATGACTATCGCGGTTCGTAACGTCAGTTTTATTTGCGTTAAAAAATTATGAGCGAATTTGCCGGCGCTTTTAATCCAAGTTCGTCGAGCTTTACTCGTAAATTATTACTAAAACCGACCGTACGACGTTTAACTTTTAATAAAAATAAAAATCGGTAGCGCACGCGCGTAGGAAAAAAACCGTCGAAACGTATTCGTCGACGACGGTATATATATATAATACGTTACACGTGTTGATTGACGTGATTCGCGAGTGAGGGGAAAGTTTCTAAATCGGAATTCCTGGATTTTGCGTACCAGATGTTCCGCGGAGAAACGTTTTAGATCGGAAAACCCGACGTACACTACCGCCGTCTACAGTCGATCAAATAACAACGAAAAAAAATGATTATCCCGTTTATATCTGGGCGATAGTACGCTGTTTAAAAACCATGTACGATGGTATATATATATATATATATATATACGAATCTGCAGATTATCAGTGGTCCGATACCGACGCGAAACCGTATTTGGAAACAGGCACGCGCCGTTTAAAAAAGACTTGTACGCGCGATAATCAAATCGTTCAACCGTCGCGTATGACTGTCGTCTATACCGAGTTAAGTTTAATTCGCGCGAACGGATCTAAATTTCGCTCGATATTTGTTTGGCTGTAGTTCGACGTTCGCGAAATATCTGTTATATTGACGGCGCGCGAAATGTAAAAGATCGGCGCGTAATCAATTCGTCACTCGCGCGTTAATGATGACGAGGTACTAATGGAAACAAATTCCAAAAAAAAAAAAAAAAGAAAATCGTTATATCCTCTAATAACGCGTAATTGTTTGCACAGTTGACAAATGGGGACGACGACGAGGGAGGGACACACGTGTTACTTAAGCGTATCATTTACACCTCGCCCCCAAATTTTTTTTTATAACATTTCGAAACGACGAGTTCCATCACGTTTCGACGGAAAATTTCGTAGATCGTTTAGTTCGTTAATTACGAATCCCGTCGGGATGATTATTATAATTATTAAATACGTGCGCGTATTATATTAACGCCGACCGCCGCCAAAATGACAATGGTCGATAATCGAACGCCGTCGTTCGTCGTCGTCATTATTCCCCGCCACTGAATCGTTTAATCACGTTTAATCGTCCGACGATCGAACGGAGGAATACATTATATTATATCCAAACGCGCTCACCATCGCAATTATATACGTCACGTTTACAGGGCGTTCGAAAAGTAAACGCGGAACGTCGCGTTATAAAATTAATAGTACGTATTAAAAAAAAAAAAACGTTTTGTTTTCAGGCTCTCGGGGTAGATATTATTTGTTCGTCCGGTGTTCCGTACTCGCCGTAATATACGCGTACAAGTATCGCGGACGCAATTACGTACTGGTGGTCTTGCGTCGACAATACGACACGCGTCAGAATACGGATGACTTGACGGCCCGAATTGTACACGAAGACTTCGTACTTGGTACAAAAAAAAAAATCGCGCGACATTTTTCGAAGTTATTCCCGCGTTATTGGCAAGTCGCGTGCACGACAGAGAGATGGTTCGTCTCGAAATCGCGACTCGTTTCTATAATTCGAACACCCTGTAGAGCGCTATACGTCGTCCAAGTATCGACGTATTTATATGATTGACGACTCGCGCTCGGTTTCAATATACGTCGGCCGCGATAACAATAACGACGCGCGCCGGTCGAAACTGACAATTACGAGGGTCCGAAGCCGGGAAGAGGGCACGAACGTGTGTATATATATATACACACACACACGCATTTTGTTAATCCTTTGCGGGCCCTTCGGGCTCCACTTCCGCCGTGCCCGACCTACTTGGTCATCGCCTCCCATCCTTCCATTACGTCAAAATCATATCCTTTCTCGTCCGTTGTCCAAACACCGGAACGGCGATAATAACGGTAAAATTATAAACTGAAGAATTGAGGTGGGCCGCGGTGGATGGACACCGTATACGCGGAAAACGCGATATCAATTTTCGATCAACGGCGTTCGTTTTCCATTCGTCGCGTTTAGTATAATACGAATTTTCCAGATTTTTTCTCAATTCGACTTCCTAAACATCGAATACCACAAGCGGTTAGTTACACGTAACCGTAGTTATAGTCGAAGGGTTTTTTTTGTCCTATTAACGGTCGCGCGAATTTCGAATCAAGTTTGTACTTTAAACACAGAAAGGGTTTTCGCGTCGAATTGGACCGAACAAGACCATCAGGTCGAAACCGATAAAAATCATCGGAGGCGAACGATATATTTTTACGTAAGCGTAGAAAACTGCCACGTAAACAAAAGAATATCTCCGTCGGTCGCCGGATATTTTGGGACCGCGACAACATGAGCGTACAAAAAATATATACATATCTGTCCGTTTGTTAAAGGGGTCGAAAAATTGGTTTTATCGATAACGTCGGAAAAACGGGCGTCGGGAGGAAAAATACCGAATTTTATTCGGACGTTCCCGAAATACGCGAACGTCGAAGAAAAAGTCCGTTTGTAAACAAAAACAATCGCCCCGTCGATTTGAATTATGGCGAAAAAGAGGAGCGTAATTTTACGGGCGTTTTGTCGTACAGAAAAAAAACGTCGTAGAACGTTCCCGCAGCAACGACGACATTATTTTATACTTTTATCGAAAACGAAAAACGAATCGGGGGGGGGGGCGCGCGAACACGTGCGGCGGGCGGCTTTTCGAAACATTTACGCGACGCGGTACGGATTTGGTTCGTCGTGTACCTATATTCGGCCCACGCCCCGACAGAGATTCGAACACTTTTACGTTTCGTATTTATAAAATGTTTATCGCGCGTAAGCGAAGTATAAACGATAGGTCACGTAGCGGAGAGGACGTCTAACCTGTGTAGCGCGGCGTACCGTGAAATAACGTTTGGGGGGCGTGGTGAGTTGATATATATATATATAAACAATTGTACAAATCAAACTGGAAATCTACGCGCTCCGGAGCGTTCAAAACTAAACTTCCTCCACGACACCCGGTCGATTTCGGTAATCGTGTTCCGTTTTCCACCAAACAATAACGGACATTCACGCGTTATCGGTCTACCGAACTCTAAACGAGGGCGAGAAAAAATCCTAACCGCCGCCGATGATAAATTTACGACGATTTCGCCCGACGGCGTGTATAGGCACCGAACTTATTCCGAATAAAAACGAACCAACAGCAACGTACACGAAACGCTAATTTGTGGGTCCGTAATCAATCGTTTTTCTTCAATAAAAAAAAAAAAACTCGCGTCCGTATTTTGATCAATTCGCGGTCGCCCAACGTTTGGTCGCGATCTTTTTTCCCCCCCTATTTCTTTTGTCGTAACGTTATTATCTCGAAACCATTGGCCGACGTGGGTTTTACTCGACGATGAACGCGTTCGATCGATTTCGCTAGTTTTACTTCGAAACAAAATTTTCGCTCTTCTATATTTCAAATATTTACGATCTCCGCCGTACAATTTACTAATTGGCGTTTTCGATATATCGGCCGGTTTTACGTAACGATCGGATTTCGGTCGACAATCTTAATTTCGAATTTATATACCTACGTGATTAGCAAATCGGTGCGGGGGGGAATTATTAAAATCTACCCGATCAAAATGGGATTTTCATTTCGTTAACCGACGCGACGTTCGAATAAAATACCGTTTGGAAAAAAGTAATTTTCGAAAAATCGAATTTATCCCTGTTTAAGGGAAACCCGTGTAGGGCGTCAATTACGACGTACCGATTTGTTCGATTCGAGCGTGTTCGGTTAAAACGTAGAAGAAAGAAATTGTAAATTGAATTTAATAAAAATTGTTGAAAACGTAACGAAGCACGTATTTTTGAAGATTTGAGGGCGCGTCGGAAGTTTGTCGTCGAATCTTTATACCGTTACGTTAATAAACGCCGTCACGTAAAAAGACCGTTATTTAACTTCTTTTTTTTATGTCGTTATTTATTTTATATTATTTATACGGGCGTTTTTTTCGGACCACTGAACGATATAGTGTAAGTGCGGGGTAAGTACACGTTGGGTGTTCGACAAATACACAGACTTGACGGGGATGGGGGGGGGGATGGCTGACGAATGAAAAACCTTATGTACGAACACGAAGCGTGAGCCGTTTTTTTCGAAAATACGAAAAAAATAACGTAAATCGGAACGTCGACGCGTGAAAAACGCAACGCCGATTAACGTAGCGATTAGTGTACAGTTTGAGTCAGGAGGGCGTGTTATTAAACACCCGATGGGGGAGGTGTTGGATGGAGAAATCGTCGTCGCAGAAACGAAACACGCTCCGCTTGCTTGTTTTGTCGACGGAGAAGCGGTTTTCCGACGGGCGGTGGAGGACGTCACCGTAGCTTGGTGGCCGCGAGCGATGTCGAAGAAATTGGAAAAACAATCGCGTTTTCGACGGAAACCGAACGAAGACGGGGCAGAGCGGGCGGCGCGTATTCGCGTTTCGAACAGGTACATTTTCGAAACGAATAAACGCCATCCCGATTGACGACGTTAGCGTTTTCGTACTTTCGATAAAACCGACATTCGTCGTCGTTCTATTTAACGCGCGACGGATTTACCCGAGCGTAAATATTATTAGCCGCCTTTTGAGAAAAGCGCGCTCGGTGTTCGTCGCCTCACGTCCGTTTTAACGTACAACACTTTACAGAGTTGTACCTCACGGACGAACGCGTTTTCCGTTGACAACAGTAGTACGCGGCCGCCGGTAAACAACAAACTCGTCTACTATACAGTGTGTTCTAACCACACAAACGCGTACCTCCTCCCTCCCCCCCGGGCACCCACCCGAACGTGTATTCGTTTTTCATCGTGAATTTCACAATTCGATCGCACGATTCGCGTGTACCCCGGAATTTCTCCTAACCTAACCTTTTCGATCCAGCCGGTATACGGTATCATCATCGACCGGTTACTGGAGAGGGGAGGGCACGTATATTCGATAGGATCGCGCGGGGGACTTTCGGCTATGTTATTAACGCGAAGCAACCGCCGTCCCCATAATCTCGACTTTTCGTTTGCCGATTACTATCATTATTATACATTATACTCTTAGGTCCTCTTTGATTTCGTCCAGTTTGAGAAGGGCGCCACTTCACTCTGTACAGGGACGACGGAACCATTCCCATCGACCGATAAGAGCGTCTACTGTTTGGTCGAAAATCGCGGTCATCGCCGAATACTCGTGAACGTTTTAGGACGGTATTGTTCGCGGGAAATTGTCGATGGTCCTCTTCCTCTCCAATCGCAATTACGCGCGAATATCTGGCGTCGTACGTATAGAACAGTAAAAGCTACGACGTCCTTCAACTCGCTACCGTTTCGACCACGGTATACGTCGAGTGCTCGTCTCGGCCAATCAGGGACCACGTCGACGGAGTCACATTACCGAGATCCTCGTAGACGTAAGTAACTAATAATAATATCGTTATAGACCGTTTTACTTAACCGTATCGAACGGTATACGACGACGAGTACCCGATCGCGGTCGTTTTCCCGTTTATTTGTCGACGGCCGAAATTGACGGGTGAAAACGCGTCGAGTCCACCTCTAACCTATTTGGTTAGCGAATACGCCAGTTGGGATATTCGCGAAACGTTTAAACGCCTGTATACGGAATGAATCGAAGAGAACGAGAATTTTCGAGCGTTTTGCGGGCCCCGTTCGAACGAACGACGGCGACTATTCGGGAATCGAAAATTGTTTCAACCTTTTTAGCTTCCGGAGCGAAAGAAGTCGACGGAGCCCGACTGGAGAAACTCGAACCGTCGGGTGGTAAAAAGGGCGCGCGATTCGAGGACTGGAAGAAAACGAGTCGGACGATAAAAAATTCGCGAAACGGCCGATCGAATATAAGACGTTTTCGAGTTTTCGTGTACGAGAATGGGACGGACGGCGGATCGTCCGTCACGACGACGCGTGTCATCCAGAGACGTGTTGGAAACGAAAGAGACGGAGAACGGACGCCGTACACTACGTACGACTATTGTATAACTGCTCGCGCACGGTGGACGCGATTTTTCGGAACGGTCGAATCTGGCGTATTTTTGTCGAATCGCCGGAAAACGTTCGACGACGATAGTGTAAACGGTACGACGTCGAAATTGGCGCCACGTAGCGTGTACACGTGTAAAATACGGAAAAAAGGATTCGGGGTTCGATCGCCATAATTTCAATTAGTCGAACGAAAAATATTTTTTATTAGAATCGGCGCTCGTTTGTGTATCGAAACGGTCGAGTAAATATATAGGAGAAAAAAAATTAATTAATTTTATACGTCGTCACGTACACGTACTTTTCCTTCGAACCGCGTCCGAGTCGGCCGTTCAACGCCGCCGCCATCCGATATCAATTATCGATTCCGAAAGTAATTTGGTTGAGAAAACAACGTGACTAGGGGGGGGGGTTCTGACGCGGAAGGGTCTATTAATTTCAGTCCGTCAAAGTAAACAATATGGGAAAATGATATCGTACATTATTCAAAAAACCTCTCCCACACACACCCTACCTATGTACGTATATATGTACGTGTGTGTGTGTGTGTCTATAGAGCGCGCGAAGTTGTTTATCAAATTACTAGAGCGTATTAAACGATTCCGAAACGATTGAAATAACATTAACGGTTTTCATACTTAACCCGAATTAGGGGGGGAGGTGTTATTTGATGATTTTTACCGTCGTCGTAAACAAATCAGACGGAATTTCGAAAAAAAGAAATTCGAAAACGCGGACGGTCGAATCTAAAAACGGTGTGCCACCGCGCGCGCGGGTACGGAAAAACGAACGGAAACGTTTGATCGAACCACTCGCCACTAAGACGATTCGAACCACGCGAAACAATAAAAAAAAAAAAAAAACGTTCGCGGCGTCGAATTTTCTTTTTTATCGATCGGTGATAAGGGGGAACACTGGCCCGCGCGAAGAGCTGTTTTTCCACGATCGGTTTCCGGACACCTCCGTAGGGAAATTGTATAAGCGACGACGTTACTCGAAACTAATTAGTCGTTTATTTCCCGTCGACAAATACCGTTTAGTAAATATTGGTAAATAGACGTCACGCGCGTTTTGGGCGCACACGTTTAAGCTCGTGTCTTATCGCGAGTTCGATTATTCTCTCTCCCAAGATCGATCTTGGAAGAATTCCCGACTTTTACAACGGGTACGCGCGTGGTCGTCGAACTCCAAATTGCCGTCACGTACCACTACTAATGCTTTCACACGAACGACTATCGGTTGGAACGACCGAGGTAAATGTCGAAATATAACGTTTATTTTACTCGAATTCTCGTCGAAACGGACGAGGAAATAATTTCGTGTTTATACGCGCGGCACTAGCCACGGGGGAAAGTACCACCGCTACACACTATTACTACGCGTATCGCGTTCTTATCATTTAACGTATATAATACTTGCCCGGTGTATTCGTGTATTACGTTCGGAACGGCCCGAATACCAAAAACGAGTGTCCGCGCGTACGTCCGAAATGTCCTGAACACCACGGTGGGAACACACGTACTTACAGCGCGTGACGATGGATTCTCGTTGGCAACGCCGCGTCCCCGGGGGTCAATTAACGGGCCTATTTAAACCGCGCGAGTAATCATCGACGGCAGAGACCCGGACGGACGAAAAGGGCGACCGAAACGGGGAAAGAAATCGAACGTAGCGCTCGGAAAGACCGTTACGGGGAAATGGGGATGGCGTGTGTGGAGGGAAACGAACGAAATTTAATATTTACGAACCGAACGGGCGAATGCGTAAACGAAACGACCGGAGCAGGGTTCGTTTTTTAAACGGACGAAACGAGAATAGCGTTACAAGGACGAACATATTATCGACGACGAAAAACGCGTTTAGGTTTTTCACGTCGTGAAATCCACGAATTCGAACCGGCGCTATAATTTAATATTCGCCGCCCGTAGTAGACCGTCCGTCGTAATTTACCGACTTAATCGACGGTCGTTATTACCTTTTCGAACTTCTCCCGATCGATTACGCGTGTACGCCCGTAATATTATTCGCCGAGGAAAGAAGAACGTTTTAAGTAAAGCGTTCGGAGAGCGCACACGCGCTTCGCGACGAATATTTACGTTTATTACGCGAGCGTGCGGCAATTCGAATTTTTACCGGAAAAACAAATACACGCCTGTTACGTGTCACCGCCCGGCGTAAACGGACAAACACGACCGGTTACATTCGATACGCACGACCGCGGGAGCGTTCGGAGCGCCATCGAAAATCGGGACGGTCGCGTTTTTTGTTTTTACAAATTTTCGCTTTCGCCTACGCGTCTACGAAGAGCAGTTTGGCTAGCTATATTGAACGGCCATGCACGTTCTCGCTTACGAGAGAGAGGCGTCCGATATACGCGAGTTACGGTATGGAGCGGATTAAAGTTGACGGGCCACGGGAAAAATTATTGTCGCGTGCTCTCGGCGGAGGGACAATTTTTCGGGTACGTCAGAGTATACGTCTGTGACGGACAATGGGGGGGGGTATGTGATAACGCGAATTGCGTGTGCGTAGTTACAATACTCGGAGGAGCGCCCGGAATTGGATCGTGGTGGGGTTGTCTAGTGCCGCGCGGTCGGGCCGGTCGAGAGCGTACGGTAACGTTATTATTCATACGGCGGAATTGGCGACGACTAGAAAATTATCTTATTGCCTCGAAAAGAAAGGAGAACGGCCGTTGTTTTTTACGTTACGATCAGCCGCGCAATAAAAATGCAAATTCCGGGTCGTTCCGGCGGACGGGTACGAGAAGGCGGCGACGGTCTCGCCATTTTTGTTCGTTGCGCGACGAAAAGATCGAACACTTTCGTCGGACCATCGGAAACTCTGCGTTCCGTCGCCGTTTATAACTTTACTTTTCAAAACACCCGTAACGACACCGGAAACCGAGTATCAACGTTGTAACGATATGATCGTATTACTACTGTTCGTTCGATTATCCGAATTTCGTAAAAAAAAAAACGAATAGTGTTTAAGTCTTCTCAAGTATAATTGAACCTATAAGGGATACGAAGGACTTTTTAGAGTAGCACTTTCGTCGGAACGCGTCTTTGTAAACGTAAATAGAAGAATTCGCGGTACGACTTCGACGTGTAAATACCGAGTTTAGGCGGTTACGATTGTTGGATCCCGGTAACACGAACGAATACTCGACGAACGTACGAATACGACGAAATTGGCCGCGAAATTAACGGGACGAATGCAGGCAGTCTGGATACGCTGCACGAAAACCAAATCGTTCGGGACCGTCCCTTCGGCGGCGCGTATATATCCCGGAAAGAGAGAGAGATAAATAATTTTGGAGGACGTCGGTTTCGCGACGAACATACGCGTACACCGTACAGAAGTGGCGCGTGTGTCGGTGGTGGTGGTCAAGACGACGACAAAGACGGGTGCGCGCCGCCGGGTGGGAAAGAGGGTCGGCGATGAATCATTGAAAAACGACGCGGCGAAAGAGGGACGGGCGGATCGCGAGAAGAACGGCAAGAGGATTTCGAGTGGATAACAAAAAAAAAAAAAACCCCCGAGGAGAAAAGAATAAAACGCGGACGGGGGGGTGAAAATAATGAGAACCAGAAGAGGCCTATATATCGCACGAGGTCCGTCGGCATCGTACTTATAAATATATATATATATATAATCGCATTGCCGCTGGAAAAGGACTCGACGAGTGTATAAAAATCGAACGCGCGCGCGTAAATATATATTTAATATTTCTTCGCCGTTGTTGTCGCGACGGGCATTTCGATCCGTCCAATTTGTGTTCGTTTAACGATAATACCGAACGAATAGGTTCGAGACGGTTATTGTCCGTCGGTCGCCGAACGAAAAACGAATATCGGAAAAACAACGATAACGGGCGTTCGAAGCGTAGCTTTCTTCGACCGGTCCGAAAAATCCGAATTTTACGAACGTGCCTAGAGGGGAGGGGGAGGCACGAAGATAAACTTCGAATTCGGAACGTCTCGAACGTAACGGAACGCGACACGAAGAACCAGCGGCGGTAGACGCGGTTTTTAGATCGACCGCGCGCGGCGTTCCGTCCGCTCTAATTTGCCGCGTTATTATTTCTTCGCCAGGGGTTCTCGGCGGCCTCTACGACCGAAGAACTCCGCCAATTATCGGCGAACGTGGCTCTCCTTTTCCGGTTTTAATTTCGACGTTTTTCGAAAAATAAACGGCGAAACAAAATGAAAAACCGTTCGACCGCGAATATTTATATATATATAAATCGGTAAATCCAGAAGAACAACGGGGACGACGTCGAGCGAAAACCGGAAGAGCGTTTTTATTAAGAAAAATAAACGTTAAGGCGGCATTCCCTTTGATTCCCCGCACAATCTCGTTAATTGAAATATTCGGTCCACCGATTTCTTCCGCAACACACACCGCGCGCGGTATACGATATTATTGGACGAGCTACGGTAGAATAAATAAAAGAAAAAAAACACAAAATGAAAAGGATTTCCGTCGTCGGTCGATGAAGGCAAAACACGCGGAGGCTATAGAGTTATTTTTCGTTTCGATTATTTTTTTAAATTCATCGTTGTCTAGTTGACGACGGTGGACGAGGGGTCTATTTCGAAAACGAAAAGGCGCGCGCGTGATCTCCTCTGCAAATGTCGAGAGTTTAACTTGTCGCGTTCCTTACTTTCCGCCGAGTGACTAACGAAATATTATTTGCTGAATTGTAATCGAATCGTTTCGAGACGCGCATCGCCCCGACCGCGTTCGTTCGGCTTCGCGGAAAGACGCCATTATATTTCCCGACACGCCAAATACGGTACCGTACACGTCCGTATACACACACACACACATAGGAGTCGCAGTAAAGACCGTATCACGTTTTTATACGAAACCGGATACACGGTATACCGGTCGCGACCACATAGCGCCCCCTACAACTCGAATCGGTCAGATACCACGATTTCGTCGATCCGCGCTTCCGTCTATGTACATATTTTTTTTATTCGATAGTCGGTTACCCTAACCCGGGTTCATGTTGTTCGTTGCTGATAAAGTGTCCGCGCGCGCGAAATAACATTTTCACGTCGTTCGTGTCGCGCCGTTTGTTGTGGTTAGTTTTTCGCAGTTTCACCACCTATCGTACTTTCTTCGAACGTCGTTTCGGAACGGTTTTAATTTTTTGTTTTTTTTTTTTTTTTTCTCGGCCAGAGATATATAATAGTGAAAGTGGGTGTTCTTCGTCGTCGACGTGAC
>JAIPRN010000976.1:8421-57916 GCA_025469175.1 Geopemphigus sp. TES_GeoC_2020 | reverse complement strand
GAATTCGCGCGACCGACCGTCTCGTTTTCCGCGCTATTATTACTACGGTTCTTCTTCGTCTTCCACTCGGTGGTCGTCATTCGCGTCCGTTTCTCGTACGCGACCAGGACACGCACGCGTCCCCGTCCGTACTTGGCCCGGCACGTGATTCGGTACACGTTTTACGATATTAACGACTCGGCTATATTATGTGCACCGTTACGGGGGAGTACTTGGTTCGTAGACGGTTTAGAGGTTCCAATTGTTTCGTAAATGGAGAAAGAGAGAGAGAACTGTTTGTCGTTCTTTCCGTTCGTGGCCCGATAAAATTCTATTCCGTTTGGTCCGTTTCGGTAATCATTTATCGTACGATAATTGGATGGTTTTCGTGAGAAAGCGCGTGGGCCGACTTGTTTTTTATAATTGTCTTGTTAACTGCGGTAAATACGTATGTGTACGATTAACGAATCGATTACGTGAAAACGTTTTGAACATTTTTTCTACGAATCAGAACTTAACAATTCAATCGAAACCGGGTAACTGCCGAATATCGCGATATTTTCCTTTGATATAATATTTGCCACGACGAACGCTACGGACGCCTATAAATTACGTTAGACGTGTTTTTTTTTATTTTGAACAAAAAGTACACGTTGGTCTATAAGTTTTTTCGATTCATAAACAATTATACATTACATAGTCCCGTATAATGTTTCGAAAATAAATTATTTTAAAACAAATCGAATATTCGAGGTAAAAAAATAATAGTACGCGTTTTATTTGATCAAAAATTACAACCGGTCGTTTTTAGATTTGACTGGAAGAAGAAAGCCGTGATTTTGACAAGAAAGAATAACGGTCGGTATTACACGTGTAATTATCAATAAAAGTACGGCTAGAAATTGCTTCGGTCGCTTTCTAGATTGACAATTTCGTCGATTTTTGTTCCGATGTAAGATGATAGGAGATGTCCAGTTATCCACAGTACACATACATATGAATTCGATATCCTAACGCGTGAGGCTATTTGTTTAAATTGAGGTTTTCGAATGATCTGATTATTTTTGGTGAAAAGACGAAGTAGAAGACAGCGATTCAGTGGCGACAAATATAAGCGAAGAACGTCTTCTTAAGTAAAATACTACGACGTCGTATGCTATTACGTGTACGAAATGATTATGAAAACACGAAGCAGCAGGCAAACGTTTCCAGAGTAAATATTCAATGTCGATAGTAATTTTGAAGTACAAAACTGAAAAAAATCGAAAAGTTAAAAAACGTATATAATAAATGCTAAAACGTCGAAGTATTATTTTTTTTTGAATAAATACATCTCGTCGGGACCCTGCCTAACCCAAACGTTCCTACCTCCATCTTTCATATAGGGACCATAGCTTCAGATATTTACACCCGTAGTTTGTATGGATACATCCGAACACTTATATCATTCATCCCTGAGCGTAAATGATTATTTATTACTCACGGATACCTAACCTACATATGTAGATGTATTATATATTGTATGTGTTTAGTGTGCAGGACATTACCATAACAATCGCAGGTAATTCTACGAGTTTCCAGGCTTCAAACAACCAGAACATCATACCAGTGACAAATGTTTGACAAAAAAGAAACGAGTTCAGAGAGTGTTCAGACTTGGGTTGTATACCCATATGTGTATAAGTACCTACACGTGTAATACGAAGTTAAACAATGACAGAATAACACACATTTTTATCATCCTGCAATAATTACTCGTCGTATATGAGGATTCCGAGTTTAAAATATAAAGTTCAAATTCTTTAAAACTATAACTGACATATATAAAAAAATCGTATAAGTATTAAACAAAAAAAAACCATCGAAAAACTGCATCACGATGTTTGAAAATCATGACTGATCATTTTATTGCGTGACAATGTTAAAAGTCTATAAACACTCGAAAATTTCGAATCCTTCCATTTATTTTTGATTTTATTGCGTACTATTCTTGAAATTTTAGCACGTTGGTGTTCATTTATATAATACGCCTATAATTTTATTATAACGAAAATTCTCGAGCTCTTCGTTTAAGTTTACCCACTGATGTTTAATCTTAAAACCACCATTAAATACTTAACGGTAATTCAAAGTCTTTGCCAACATCAATGACCAATGCATTTTAATAGATAAATATGTAAAATAAGGCAACGGCTAAATATGCGTATTAGTGCATTATAAAGAATAATTTATCTACTTTACAAATTATAAGCTTAGTATGTAAAAACGTAATTTTCAATGATAATCAGAAGATAAGAAAATTAACAAATGGTTAATGAAACAAATTAACAATAAGGACATTTATCATCGTCATCGTAAGAGATGTCATCCTCCCCTCTTAACCGTTTTATAAACAAAAAAAATATCCGATTAATACATAAGTTTACTATTATTTTTCAAAAATTACACGCACAAAAATACTCCATCAAAAATGAAGTTTAAAATCAAAATGATGTAGCGTTTTTCACTCCCCATACATATTATTATAGACATAATACCATTCACATATCTGGTGACAGATAACACCCTAATTTGACCCTAGGCGCTTTTAAAAAAATATTCGTATATTATGTATAGGGTGACGAGAGATTGAAAATTATATCATATGTAAAAATAAATGGCCTAAATATATAACTGTAATAAGTTTATATTTCATTTGTAATAAGTTTTATTTTATTATATAAAATTGGTTAATAATTTGTGTGTGTGTATATATATATATAATATACAAGTGGACATTATAATATATTACCTATATTAAACTATATATATATAGGTATTATCTAAGTACAGAAATAATTTTGAAACAGAACACACAGAACACATTTTCTTAACTTTTTGGTAAAACAGACACGGAGAGTAATAGTAAATACTTAATTTACTTGATATATAAATCGTCGTTTTTTGTTTTGAACTGTGCAGGTACTATGTATAATAATGCTGTGCCATAATTTGACGTTACGAAACTAGTGCTCAAACTTTTATTTCAGACATAGATTTTTTTGCAAAATAAATATTTATTATGAAATAATAACTGATAATTTCATCGTAACGATGGAGATTTCATTCAAAGTAGTGTAAAAACATAAGGAAATTCTAGAACTTCTGAAATTTCGTATAGATTCAAGTGATAATGTTTTGAAAAACCACCTCCAAAGTTGTCCAAAAAATGCTAGTTTTATTTGTATAACTACACAAATTAATTCGATAAATTCCTGTGCTAGTAAAATTCTCGATAAAATTATAAATACTAGCGAAGAAACAAAATATACGTCAATACTTGTTAACGAAATAATTTATATAAGTACTAGTGGACAATTAACTTTTTATGTGTCCGATACGTCTCTCGTAATAAAGTAAAATATCATTATTATTATTATTATTAAAAATATGTTTCCTATTAATAAACTAAAATAGAAAGGCATCCATAACTTTTTTATAATTTAAGCACCACCTGTTAATACTTTCTGGATCCGTGCTTGATACATTTATAATAAATGTTAATGCACGTTAAAGGCACTACATTATTTTAATATATACAAAGCAAGTATTAAATGCGAGAGTAGTTAGTTTAGATCACAAGTACATAAATATATTATACAATGTATACAAACCAGTACAGTTACCTGTTGGTCATAGTTCAAAGCATTATTAGTGTTTGACAACAAATTTAAAATTTCTGCTCGAATGTCAATTCCTGACAACTATGTTAAATAATTACAAAGACAAACACAATTTTATATATAGTCAGTAAATAAATTTAAATGCCAACGACGCGTAACTTTTAAATTTTCATCGAGAAATGTTTACAGTTTACTGAATTAAAAACTATAGTACCCTCAATAAAATATACAATACAAATAAGAAACAAAAAAACATATAATGTAATTGAAATATATTGTATTCAATAATTAAAATTAGAAAGTAAAGTATCTTTAGGCTAATTTCAAAATTATATATATACACACATAAGATTTAATGAAATTAACTAAAACTAAATACTTAAGGTTAATGAATTCAATCTTTACGCACATTCAAAAAATTCTTTACTATTATAATATACGTTTTTAAAACGTACGTTATTTAAAATTGTAACACTATTGTTTTGTATATGCGACTGTAAAAAACGAGTCATTGGGCCATGAATATGTTGAGTGCAAATGAAATACAGAGACTGCATAAATGTCGAGCATTCGTGTAATTTTTCTAATCATGGCGCCAGATAATTTTGTAATATTTTATAAATTTAAAAACAACGATACATTTAAATCATCATATTAGAAAAACAATTTTGAATAAAAATTAATTTATAAGAATGTTTTCGAAATCTCGAATTCGTAGTTAATATAAATAAATATTATTTGACATAATTTCAAAATTTTAAATATTGTTTATTTAACCGAATTAATATCTAAAATTTTCGAAACTAAAATAATAAATAATAAAATTATGTATATTTTAATACAAAAATTATTTAATCGAGAGTTGTTAAAGTTATATTGTTTTAAATTTAAAAGCAAAAATAAATCATTGAATTTAAAAAACGATTCTAAACGAAATTCGATTTATTATTATTCTTCATATTTGTTTGAAATTCTATCTCTACGCGTTGGAAAAATGTTTTTTACAAATAATTTTTTAAATACGGTTAAAATATTATATATCTAAGCTCGTAATAAATGTTTAGTCTTAGAATACCAGCAAAACATATATCCGAAATGAATATTTTAATCATTTTGCCAGTTTTTTGCAAAAATAACCTAACGCTTAAGAAAGCTACAGAGAAATTCGTAAAACGCGTCAAATAAAGTGCCTATTACTAGAAATTAACGCATGTAAAAATCAATAAAACAATCCTTACAAATAAAAAAGCTTTGACGAACAAAATTTCAAAAATTAGTAGGGAGTTCAAATAAGTTTCTTTGATAGAGATATTGGAATTTGTCTTATTAGTCTTATGAATTGGAAAGCGACGATAAATTCATTCTACACAAAAAACGATTTTGAACGACACTAGTAGTAGTTTATTACGATTAACAAATATGATAAATATTGCGTATGTCTGAGCGTACGCATTATAAGCTTCCGAAAATAAAAATAAACGTTTTCTCGTCTAGAACAGAATATGTTTTTTTTGTAATTTTTAGGCGGTTTTTCCTGGTCCAAAGTACTGCCTTCAGGCTTTCCGGGCCAGTGAGGGTATTGCCGATAACGTGAAAAAATAAAGGCGGTTTTTCCTTACCTTTGTAAAACTATTGGGGAAAGTCCAGAAACGTGTCGAACGAAATACCAACTGGATACAATTTGCTACAGAATATCGACTCGTAAAGAAGTCACTTCTGTGATACGAAAAAATATCCTCGCGGACAAGGAAAAAACCGCATTATCGCAAAAACAAGACGACATCCTTAGTTTCGTTGGCAATAAGAAACGTCACCGTACGCGTAACACAATATTCCAGATTTTTTCAAAAATACCGGATGCTACCCTCTAGCGGCGTAAATACGAAGCTAAGCGTAGTTGTGTTACCATATTTGGGTGACACTGAAAAATCAATGGTTTAATCATAAAACTATATTATCTCGACCTCGATACTCCGTTATCAAAAAATAATTAACATTAATAAACATCTTCGTAAATAAATTATTAGTTTCGTTATCGAATTCTTGTAGTTATTTTTACCGTCTAACGTTTCACAATTCGTTGTAGTTTTAAGACGCGCACAATCTCAACATGTACTGTCTACAATGGCTAATACCCGTCTTACTCATACCGAAACCGTTGAATCCCGCGCTACTGCAAACGCACGTAATGTTTATGGTACTGTACTTGACTGGTTTTTTCTTGGAACGGAAACCATGTACCATATGCAGTATAGTGTTCTTGGTCGCGGTGTTCCTGATCTGCTATAGCGGCTATGGCAACTGTATATTTTTCAGCAACAACTGCGACTCGGTACAGTGTGATAATGGTTAAGCGCAAATCAAAATAACGTGTCAACAATCGCGCAAATATCATACTTAAAAAGGATACACCACTAGTGTTTAGGAAATTTTTTTTTTAATTGTAAGTTTTTTTTATGGAATTGAATACTTTTAAGTTAGTCAAAATTAAGTTTATGTATAATATATATATATAAAAAAATATGTAAGACTCAAATTTCTTGCCACATTTATGTAGCTTGTAAAGTGAATTTTGGCACATCTCACTACTTTGGTTTACTAAAATGTAAACTTGTACATACAATATTAAATATTTTTTCATTTATTAAAAACTAGCTTAATATTTGACATACAATATGCAAATTCGACAAATTATTAAAATTTAGTATCATAAAAAATAAAAATTGAGTTTCATACAATAAAAATACAATTATAACATTAGGTAAGTTTCATTTAGTATAATACCTTTTAATGGATGAGGTAATTATGCATTTTGTTATTGTACCAATAAATCTGATTTATTTGATTGTTTTCAAAAATCAAATTCAATTTGTAAGTACCTAGATAAATATACTGATGACATTATTATATAAAACAAGATACTTAATCAATAAATATTTTACAAGTAATAACTAATACTATTTTTTATTATAAAAGTTAACTAATTTAATTAACAAAATTACTAATTAAAAATGTCAACATTATATCTTATATCAAATACCTGGATAAATAATAAATAGATTTTAGTGTGAGTATCCTGACTTTTTTCATTATAGTAACTCTATCTCTTTATTAAGAATAAGAAAAGTTGACAATAATATATACATATATATGTGTTTGTTCATTTATGTATATTATGGGCAAGTACAAAATCTTTGGACTTCATCCGATTAAACTAATTGTAAAATTAACCATAAAAGGCTTGCTAAGATTAAAATTATGATAAAATGTAATATTTATCTTATATGATATAGGAAAGGTATATTACTTTATGTTTCCAAAACACTAAAATCTTAACATAAAACGCTAATGTAAATTTTCTAGTATTTATGTATTTAAAATATTTTTACGTTCTAATAAATAAAATAATTATTAAAAAATAAAATGTATCTTAAATAATACTATATTTAGTTGAGTTATGTATAAAATTATCGTATTTAAATTTTTATATAATATTAGACATATATATTACAATTTTTTAATTTTATTTCATTTTTATGTACAATTCAATTTCACCAAAATGATTTACTAAAATTACTATTATTAATACTTAATTTGTATATTAAATTCAAATATTATTTTTAATTTATTAAATGTGTTGTAATAATGTAATGTAATCAATTATATTGTAAAATATAAATTATATGTTCAATTTGTTTAATTTGTAATACTTTAAGCACATTTTACCTTATGCCTTTGTTATTAGTTGTCTGTTAAAGGTTGTTATTAACATTGAATAATTGTTATTATCTATAGGTTTATTTTCTAAAACTTAAAGATACCGTGTCATTTATCCATGTAATAACCAAAATGTTTATATTATACTATAAATAAATAAATAATTGTTATATTTTATAACAATTATATTTATAACATTTAATATTGTACATTTATGATTTATATTATATTAAGAGACTCCTTTTTTGTAAACATCAGATATAAATTTATTAGCTGCTGCAGAATTCAATAAGGTATTAAAAAATATTACTCGTTAAGTACTACGAGAAATATTGAAATAGTTTTCGAAGAAATTTTCTAAATGTGTCAAAATTATAAAATTAATATTCTGCAAAATAAAATAGAAAAGTGGCCACCAAAATTAACTGTTCTAATACATAGTATATCTAGTGTCTTCAAAGGGATAGTAAATAGTTTTGTGTATATTTTTTAATGTTAAACTAGATAACTTGGAATGAATATTAGATTCGATTATGAAATGAATATGATTCAAAGTTTTGAAAATTTATTGATTTTAAATATAAATAGCAATGACATTGACATCTCGGTTCAGTTAGATCATTTATCTTAATTCTGAAATGTTAGAAACAATAATTAAGCATCAACAATTTACTGATAATATATTGAAGATGAGAAAAATAATAATAATTTGGCTTATAGAATCAAATTGTAGAACAGAAACTATATATTTCATAAAGTTGTCGGAGCATTGAAGATTTTTAAAATAATGAACTGTTTTTATGAAAGAATATTTTTCAAACTCAATGCTATGAAAAATTATTTATATTAATTTTCATGTTTATATAAATATATACTAGATTTATGTACTATTTGAGTGAAATACAAAGTGAGGACAAGAGTGATTAACAACGTGTAGTTAGGAGAGAAGACAGAAATTAAATGTATTATTATGCTATTACAATGGTCAACTGTGGTAGGTATATTAATTATGACTAAAGATTCCATAAAATATAATATGTTTAAATATAAAATGTAGTTTGTTTTGACATTTTGATTGATTTTAATGTATTCACAATTTTGTTTCAATATAAATGAACCATGATTTCACATTAATACAAAATAATAAAGATTTGAAATTTTGTAATTTTAAAAATTGCGTCGTTCTACTTTCTTTACATATAAAAGGTATGTACAAAGTTTTTTTAGTAGATTAAATATCTTATGTTATAAATTCCTATGGAGTAGTAAATGTAGGGCACTAAGGTAATAAAATATGCATTAGGTACTTCTTATTTATTCTAAATCAATATATATATATATATATATATATTGTTTGTTTATATTGAAATATATATAACGTTTGTTATTTGTTTTATCGTAACTACCATTTATTTAAAAATATTTTATAATCTATATTCTTATTTATAATTGTATTGAGCCGTGACATAGATTAATATTATTTCAGCGTTTTAGTTTAAATATGTGCAATAACTTTTAATCGTTTTAAAAAATGAATACACGACGTTTTAATTCTAAAATTTTTGAGTTATTTTTCGTATACGTTAATACATACTGTTTTTATTCAAGTCCGAATTAGGTATTCAAAATGTAATCATTTTTTAGTTTACCCACTGATTATTAGATCTTTATCTATCATAAATTTTATATTTGAAAGAGTTATATAAACTTTAACAAATGAAAACGAGTCGATGTAATAAATTGAAAAATATAGTAATAAATAAAAAAACAACGTGAATAAACCGACGTCTAAAAATTTATATAATAATAATAAGAATCAAAGATCAGTCAAAAGTATAAAGAAAATAAATCAAGGAATCCATATTGTATTATGACATCATAATATTAGTATTAGAGTAATTATTGAATTCGTGATAAACGCATTAAAGGATTGTATAAAATTTTATTTTAAATTTAATAAATCGTATTTTCCGACAATTACGGGATTTTTCGTAAGATTATTTTATTTGAAAAAACGATATATATGTTAATAACGCACAGAGTTAGGTATTATATCACAATATATGTGGATTCTGTTATAGATTATTTCTACATAGTCCCCGGTTCTATGAATAATCGGTATATCAAATACTGCTAGATTGCATACTACATACAATTAAAATACAATTAAAAATATTGTACAACTTAAAATATTTGTAGTAACTGTATTAACGAAAAATTGTAAACTTAAACATGTATGTTTAATTGAAAAAATAACCTAAGAAATATATCTACTACCTAGAATACGATTTTTGTGTTTATATATGTATAGTTGTTTTAAATAAAGATATGTTAAACTCTTGAATATCTTTTTGCAAGGTACTCGTATAAGCTATAAACTATACGTGTATGTACATATAACTCTTAACGTAGCTTTTATAATTTGTACATCTATTTCAACCGTTTGAACTTTGTGCTTGCAGTTTTTCATTCTGTACGAAAAATTAATCAATTTCGCCATAATTATTAGGTAAAAATACCGTAATACGGTTGCCAGTCACGCGACCGACATTATACGCGCACATTATAAACTCCACAAAGCGCACCATCAACCTGCCGATCGGCAGGTAGATGACCAGTGTCGTAGTAATAGGCGAAAATAGTTATCGTTCGTTACGCGCGCTGTTGATTCTCGCGGCGATCTTAGGAACCACTTAGGCCCGACCGTGTTATCGACTGATAGGCGTGTCCTGTTTTAATCACTAATCTCGTTCAAAACATCGACGACGGTCGACGAGCTGAAGTTTCGAGGGGCTCGTCCGTTGATAATGTTTGGTTCGCCGTCGACGTCGTTCGTTCAGTTATCGTCGCTGTCGTCGTCATCGTTGTCGTCGTTGCCCTCGATTTGCGTGTGTCAATTATAAATACAAATTATTATGTGACCTGTGTGCCATCGTTTGCACCATGAAACCATCCTCGGAGTACGTCCAAGTCCGTAAAACTGAATTATCCGTCCGGTGACGAAAGACTGTCTTTTTCCTAACGTATGTTTTCGGTAATTTTTTAAAATTATTTGTCGTTTACATCGAATTTAATCGCCACTTGTTGTACGCTACAAGGATAACTACTACTGAGTACTTGTTATTATGACGACTATTACTACTTTTGTCAATACTATATTTATATAACGATACTATTAATTACCCCGTCTAATTTCGCGGGTTTCTGTCGAGTTTTTCCACTTTTTAAGTAAAATTTGTAATTACGTTTTGTCTGCTTTTCATTACAACTTTATGTCCTTCCTATAGTATAACTAGTTTTGTACACTGTTGTAATTCGATTTTTATAATTTTATTTTATTTATTATTTTCGACAAATGATTCTGGCCATTTTGGTATATACTCATTGAATCGTTGCAGGTTTGTTTGACCATTTTATTCAGTACTAACGGATTATTGTATCAACAATATATTTCGGACCAATCAATTTTGTTAATCACCAAACATTGCGTTGTATTTCGTTAAAATACCAATAGGTTCATATATAATTTTTATTATGGAAAAATTGAAACATTAGTTGGATATAATATTTCAAATAAACTGTTATTTAGACAGTTGGATATATACGTTAGTAAAAATTTTAAAAGTTTTCTATTTCGTAATATAATTTGTGTTTCCATCAGATATTTATAAGTTGTATTGAAGGTTTTTTAATAGTTTAAGTATCATATTTTATTCTTTAAAAATATATTTGAATTTTATAAAAACGATTAACTTTCTGTTTGATATTTAATTAGTAATTTTTTTTGGTAATATTTGTTTTGTAACTGTTTAAATTTAATTAAAACATTTTATTAGAATTAGTATTATGGAATAATAAATTTTATCATCATCAACATAAATATAAATTGCATTTTGCTTATTTACTTAAGATATGTACTATTTTCTATAAATTATTTGAAGGTTTATAATATTTATTTAAGGAATTATTATTTGTGAAGTATAAAAACTAATGAACAAATTATTTATGTTCGTGGGTTTTCTTTAGATAATTTATTATACGTGAATAGTTTTTGTATCAATTAATTCAGTTTTGGAAAAATCAGTATAACTAATAATATATCAAAAGAAAAATAGTGAAAACTATGCCATTCAAACATATTTATTAGTAGCCTATTAAAATGAATTACATAATTATTTCAATTCGGATACACCAAATTATGTTTGATAATTTTAATTGATGGTTTATTATTTCTTAAGAGTTATTAATAAATATCGTTAAAAGTGATTAATTTCATTTACATATGAAATTCTATTTGTGATTAGTTACATATATAGATAGGTACCAAATTATTACATAGTAATTGTAGTTATTTTATTTGTATAATTATTATTTGGGTGCTATAATATATTTTATAAATTAACATTATTTTAAATTGATTATTACTGATATTTATTTACACGTAAAAAAATATATATATGTTTATAGCGTCTATAATATTATATTTTCTTATGACTCATTCAGTAAATTATCATTTAAAATATAAAAAAAAAATGTTTTTCATCAATTTGGTCGATGTTTTGTAATTTTTATTATATTTATTTATTTTAGATGTAATGTTTTTTAACTAAAGAACTTCAAAATGGATAAGACAACACTTATTGTCAATGACATGGAAGATCCACCATGGAATTTGACTAATGTTCACCTAGATGACATTAAAATGGATAGCAATTTTGCTTGGATGCTTTTTTCACTGATATCTGGAATAGTATGGGTGATTTATATTACCTACTACAACTCTAGAGTAACAGCATATATTGTTACTAGACTTTTAACCAGATTCTATGCTACAAAAGGCTTCCTTAGTATTGGTAATTTATTATTGTTATTAATTAAAATCTTTTTGAAAATTTAAATTGTAATATATAATTATAATAATATATACTCCTTAGTAATCTATTAAAAATAAACTTTTGTACACATCAATAAATAGCATAAATATTTCTTTAGGTACTTTGTAACATTCTTATATTTTGGATATGTGTTATAAATTTAATTAAAATAATAAATACGAAATAATCATTTTTTATATAGATTAAATTAATTTTATGAAAATATTAAATGGTAATGATTTTTCATTTACCAATAGAATATTTTTGTTATTTAGAAGAAATTCAAAACCTATATTCTATATAATTACTTTTTCCTATGAGTGTTAAACTTGAAATGATAAATAATTATCTTCTATTTATTGTATTATTTATATGATATGTTTTTAATTCGTTTCCTGTTATCTATTTGTCATAAATAATTATTTACTCACAAAAGATATTATTTGATGTTTCAAATAGTTAATAACTTAGATATTTTATTAAATTATTTTCCTATACATATATATATATATATACATCTTTTACTTTTGATTATTAGCTTGTATATCATTAAAATGATTTAAATGTTTTAAATTTGTCAATAATTACATGTAAATTAAATTAATAGAAAAATGTTTATAGGTTCTTTTACAGTTTGTGCTCTTTCTGGTAAAATAATGTTTAGAGATATTGTTTATATCACTGAAGATTATACCATTAGAGTCCAAGATGGCTGGTTAATATTCCGTTGGTGGCGTTCCTATGTTCCTAAAGACGTGTCAGAAGGTTAATGAATATCTTTTTATAAAATCCTTCAAAGTTTGAATAAAATAATTATTAAAAATTATATCAGAGCATATATTTATTTCTTATTATTAAATATTTTTTAGATTTGTCACATTCTGATACACGGCTGTCTGTTATGTTAAATGGATTTGAACTACATGTATATAACCGTTGTAAAATGTATAGTAATTTAGAAAAAGTATTCAATTTAGATCCATCAATTATTCCATGTGATGAATTGGATATCAGTAAGTACCAAATTAAACAGTAGTAAATATTAGTTACTTATACAACTTATTTTGATTAATTCATTAAAATTATAATTTTTAGAAGAAGAAGAAGCAAAAAATATTAAAGATAAAAAACAAGAAGCAGTACTTGGAAAAAGTTGGAGGGATCTTGTACCTGTGATAAAATTAGAAGTATCGTCAGTAAGTTGGGTCTAGTTTTATTTAAATTCATTTTTACAAAACTATTTTGTCTAATGTATACTATTATAATTTATAATAAAGGGCCGAGTTGTATTCGGTAATCGACTTATACCAACTACTTTACTAGTCAATGTTGAAGAAGCCCATTTTGTATATTCTACTAAGCCAGCTGCTTCTAAATTGGATCATTTCATGCATTTTGTAAAATGCAAAGCAGAAAATATGAAAGTAAATTGTTGATGATATTATATTGTTCTTTATGCTTAATTGTATTTAATTTTGTAGGTGATATTAGCACCTAGCCCTAAATATACTGGCATGGCAGATGACCCACCTCGATACATGGGTGCTGGTTTTGTCGTTTTTTCTTCAAATAATATAGAACTTTACTATTACATGGATGAACCAGGTAAAATTTTACAATTATAATTATTTTTGGCTATATGAAATTATAATATTTCAATCTATATAAGTTTTAATAAATTTATAAATAAAATGTTATTAAAATATTTTCAAATTACTGAGTATTTAGTGATTGGAAATGGGTTTTATTGTTTTATTTATTTTATAGGAGTTGTACCTAAAGAGCCAGAAATGTTACAATTAGCTAATGGAGATATAGTAGAATCTGCTCCACCCATTTGGGGAATTGATATAAAGGTACGCAAATTATCAAAATTTAATAATTTAATACTGTTAGGTGGTCAAAACTAAAAATTAATCTATTTCTGCTTAATACATTACACATTTTAGATAATTATTTTTATATAAGTAAAAAAAATATTATATTGTTTTAAATTATATATTTTACATTGTATATATATGTGTATCTTAAATGTACCATAACATTTGGAGATAAAAGCTTTTTATATTTAATCATATTCGTAATAAAATTAATCGTTTTATTTACTATTTTGATATTAAATCAACGATTAATATTTTGTAGTGTGGCAAAGGAACTGACTTTAGTTATGGGCCATGGGCAGACAGGCAAAGGGAACATTTATTTAAGTTATTCTTTCCTCAAGATTATCAGCCTCTTAAGGTTAATTACAATTTTATTATTATGTCTAAAAAAAAAATTTTTAAATGTTATTAAATTGTTAATATAATGTTGATAATGTACAGGTTAGTGATCCACCATTACCCGGTGAAAAACGTCAAGTTCAAGCATTTGATATTCGTTTGAATACACTCTATGTATCTACAATTGACATTTTATTTTCAAAAAATAAAGTAAGCCTTATATCTGGATGTATTTTAAAATGTTAATTTTTTTTCAATAACAACTTTATTTACAGGAGACAAATGCAATTCATATAAATGTCAGACCTGGTTCATATATGGAAATTACATTACCATGGCTAGTAGTACATGATGGTTATACTACTAAAATTACTGGACAACTTCTTCATTTAGAAGCTACTACAAGTTTACAAGTAAGACACTTTCAAACAATAAGAAATATTTGTTATTTTATACTAACTTGTTATTATATTTTAAGTTTCGTAGTTTACTAGAGAGTGAAACATTAGAATTTACAGCTCATTGCCACTATCCAATTCAGTGGAATGATCATCAAGAATGGTTGTTTAACTTAACTGGTTGTAAAGCCACAGGATGGTTTACTTATGCTCATAAAGGTTTTTTTCAAGGCAAGTTTTAAAATTATTAACCTAATTAAACTTATAATTAATTTAATAAATTTAAAATGGAAATAGAAATGATAAATGATTGGGCTAGTAAAAGTAGACCAGATATATTACATTTTGTGCCATATACGTGGAAATTTTCAGTCCTTATGAAAGAATTTGAATTAATTACTATTAGTAACGAATACAATTGGATTGATTGTTCATCTCAAAATCAAGAAAATGGTAATTATTTAAATTACAGTATTGACTTAATGTATGACATTTAAATTCTAATATTAATTAAATAGTTCCTATATTATATCTATGTTGTAGCTCTAATTGCGGCTAGTGGTGATTTATTTGATTTTTCATTTGATCTTCCATTCACGGAGTTTTTACCAGACACATTACCTCTTCGATTTTGGATTCAAGGTGAAAGTATAGATTTATCTTTATTTTTGCCAGAAGTGTTTACTAGTCGAAGTGTCTTTCTATCACTAAATCGAAATGCTAAATTACTTGGACGCGATGGAAAAGTATTTAGGTCTAAATTGGACGATAATGGGCGTAGATGGAGAAATGTTTGTCAAAAAAGGTATAAATTATTTTTAATATTTTTGAAATATATTAAATAAACTTGATTTTTTTTTTTATTTAGTCTTGGATGGGTGGATTGTTGGACTATGCCAATTGTTGCTTTGTCAATTAATTTTATTTATCACCCAATGCCTATGTATGGACCACCTCCTCAAGCCGACATTACTACACCAGAAAAAGAAGAAAAATTACTGTCCCCAATGAGAATGCAACATCATAAGACACAGAATGTTCCTATCCACTGGAATCGAGTTAGTAGAGAATGGAATAATTATAATTTACAATTTCAATTGTTCTTAAAATTAAATTGTAATATTTCAGGAAGAAGGACATAAGTTTGATCCAACTACTTTGCCTGCTGATAAAGTCAGTTTAGAGTTAGAAATTGGTTCGTCCGTTATGTTTTTATACGGATCATGGCTAAGACATTTCTTTCATTTAAAGGTATTTTGTTTTTATTTGTTTGTATTATAATTTAAAGCATTTTGGTGTTATTTAGGAAAGCATATTTGGTGAAGATCAAATTTTTACTGATATGAATGATAAATTAAACCCAAAAAGTACAAATCCTGATAAAACTACAGAACAAGATAATAGTTCTTTAACTGACGTAAAAACTCAAGTAGATCCAAGAGAATATAGACCGCTAGAAGTAGTTATTTCTATTACTATGCACGATTTACAAGCTCATCTTATTAAAGTAAGTTAAATTTAATAATTTTGTTTAAAACGAATAAAACATTTATTTTAAATTTCAGAATTGCAATGATAATGATCCTCCATGTCCAGTTATAATAATTGAACGGTTTGGACTGGAAATGAAAAAATGTTATAAAGATACACAATTGCAATTACTTTTATCACCAAGTTTACTAATATCTAGTGATAAATTAGGAAATCGACCAGGAAAAGATCATCATTTAAATCAAGGACATTTAATGCTTTCTGCTTTACAAGTATACATTTTAAGTAGTTATTTTAAAATTTCAGTTATAATTAATTTATTTGTTTTTATCTAGATTCGTGGTCATGCAATGTTTAGTGATGCAGAAAGAAATCTCAATCAAGACACTTTAGAATATGCTTGGTTATTGGAGATTCAGTTGGGAAAACTTAGTGGGAAAGCTACTGCTCCTCAAGTATGTTTTTGTATTTATATTTAATTTATATATTTTATGTTGCAATGTTTCAAATAATTAACAATGATCCGTTTAATTATTTATGTAAATATTTTGATTACTTTTTTCAGTTCTTTCACATTGTGACAGGTTTAGAAACACTGTTCTTGTTAATGTTTGATTCAGAAAATCAGCTGAAACCAGCACATTTACCTTTAGAATGTCATCATGGTTCACCTCCATCAACATGCCCTCATAATGATCCACAAGCCCGTTATAGATGTCCTACTGCAGACGAGATAAAATATCGAATGACTCGTGTAGCTATTGATGCATTAGACATTTATATGGTTGAGAGTGGTACAGCTATTAATTTATGGGTAATACATTAAGTATTTTTTTTTTAAATTAATCGTTTCAATAAATTTGTTTAAAAAGAAATAGTGTGAAAAACATTTAAAAAAAAATGTATTTCATTTTTCTTAGGCATCTCCATTACGCCTGTCACATTGCAACTTACATAGTAATCATCTTAAGTCTGGTATTACACTAGTTATACCAGATGTTAAACTCAAACAATTTATTTGTGCTGGTACACAAAATATACCTGGACTTAATAGTAATACTAATACAACTGGAAGTAATCGATCTCAGCATCGGTATGTATAGGTTAAATTTGTATTTCATAAGCGCGTATGTAAAATAATAATTTTTATTTTAGGAATGTTAGTGGTTCCTCCACTGAAAATCAGGAAATGTGGCTAGAAATTGGATCTGCGTCATTAGGGCCTTTTATTCTTGAACTGGCCTCGTCTTTGTCTGATTCTGATAAAAATCTTCATATAGTTCAACACAAGTATGGGTTTAATATTTAATATAATGCATTTTTCTTTTCTTTTTATTTCAAAATTATTATTTCTAAGGTACTTAAGACTTCATGATGAACATTACAAACGATTATGGTTTTTGTGGCCGAGTGATGGCAGGTCTCTTGTAACAGGAAAATGTGGTTGTGTTGGTGGCTGTGCATTTTTTGGCTGTAATTGGAATGGTCAACGTTTTTTTAAACCATCTAGAAGCGATATTCAAGATGGCGTCAATATTGCGGCTTTTAGGTTTATTAGATATTTTTACGAATTTAATGTATATTAATTTATGATTTTAATTATTATTTTATAGAGTAAATGAAAATGGAAAAGATCCAGGTTTTGGACAGAGTATTTTACACGATTGTCAATTAATATTCCATACGCCGCCTTATAATATTGGTAATGGTGTTGTTATACATGATCATCCAATGCCACAATGGCCAAATATTCGTCATGTAAATAAGGTAATACAAAGTTCGCTTTTTAATTTTTAAAAAGGTTTACATGATTCGACAATTTATATTTATTAATTATATTTTCGTTATTAATAATAAAAAAAAATTTTATTTCTATTTAAAAATGTTAATTGAGTTAAATTTTGCATTAATTAATATTATGAATCAAAATCAATCTAATTTGTATTTAGTATTTGATTAGAAAAAATGTTTCTTATAATCTAATAGTTTGTTTTGTATAAATCCAGCTATTTGGGACATGTTTCATATTTTTTTCAATATTTTCTGCTATTTTATAAATTATCATAATAAATGAATAACCATTTTGTTAAGGTGATCGAATACAATTGTATCAGCTTTTTATTTAAAATGTATCGATTCTGATAGGTATGTCAAGATCTGTTTGAGGGAAGCAAGAGCAGTCCTAATGCCCCAACAAATGTACCAAACACAATAGACAATGAAGACATACCTTCTCCTTTACCTACACACCCATTATCTAGACGTTTCTCATATTCATCTGCTGCCAGCAGGTTTGTTTGAAATTATTTTTTCAATGCCAGAGCAAAATATCGTTTATTATACATTTTTTAGACTAAACGGAGTACAAACAATAAGCCGTGAAGTGCCATATTCTCGTCTAATTGACACCAGTCCAACCCCTGTACTTAAAATGGACTCACGACCACCATCACCTCACAGGTTTAATACCACTAGGTCCATACTTAGTGTACCTGAAAATACATTAGCTGTAGACAATGGTGCCTGTCCAAAGTACAGTGTGTCAGATTCTAGACTTGCTGTTGATTATTTTAATACAACAGCCCTACAATATAATGCGTTAATAACAAACGCACAAAATAATTCAGTATGTATTCTAATTCGTCCCAAATAGCTGGCGAGAGTTATTAATATTTTTATTTATCTAATTATGGGCTTTGTTTATTTGTCATATTTTTTTATTTTGTGTATAGGGTACTGCAGGCAATGCTGATTCTATACATTCCTTGCACCAAACCAGTTCAAAACATCCATATTCTCGAACAATATCAATAACCAGTGATAATCCATCTGAAGTGTTCTTCTCAGCTGAAGAAGATCTTACTTTTCCTGGTAACCTCAGAAGTAATGATCGTGTACCATTTGGATCAGCTAGATGTTCTTCATTAAAAGGCTCTTTAAACAACAGCGGAATTTGTCAAAATGAATCTTTTATCAAGTTCGTATTTGATACAATAATTTTAAACATATATTTTTTATGTACGATTTGTTTTAGGAATCATTTTGGAAGTGAAACCACTATCATACCAAATAGTCCAGTCATATTAAATAACAGTACTATTCCTGATGATACATCGGTCAATCTCCAAGACCATACCATTATAAATATAGATAGTTTGGAAGTAATTAAAACACAAATACATTAATTAATGGGTTTTATATAATTATTTTGTTTATAGTGTGATTTAGCTGATGATGAAAAAACATTACTTGCTGTAGATATAACCAAAGATGTAATTCAAAGTCCGCTTTTGAAAGCTAAACATTTACTTGAAAATGTATGTTCATATACATTATATAAAAATTGAAATTATGTAAATTATTATACATTACAATCAATTTTTAGGATCGTGATGGTGGAGTTATAGATTCGTCAGATTCTCGATCAATATCCAGTACTTCTTTTATATCGGCTGTATCGTCCCAAGAAGACTTAGCACTTGTCAATTTGCATATGCATATCAACAAACCTATTATGGATTCTCCATTATTACTTACTACCTACACCAATCATTTGTCACAAACAAGTTGTACTAATTGGTCTCAAATTTCATTACCAGCAGGATCTGATGTATTTACTGTTCCAATCTATCAGCATACAGTTGATGATCGTCTTGTTTTTATTGGTAAGTGTATGAATTTTATAATTGGATTAACTTATCGGCTATTTACATATTAATACATTATTACAGGTAGTAGGTTTTTGCCTAAATTTGAAACTACAGCTGAAGGTTTCACAAGTTTAAAAATGGTACCAAGAAATGACGCCAAAGAAAAAGAACCTAGTCCACTTTCTGCACAAACACAGTCTTCAAAGAAATATACATGGGATCAATCACAGTTTGATTTCACTCAAAATGCAAAAGAAACGTTTGAAATTGGTACGCATGACATTGATTATTATTATTGGTAAATGTTTATCTTGTAATAAACATGTTTGTACAAACATTTATTTTTCAGATTGTGAAGAAGAAATGGTATCTTTACGAAGTGAAACTGGTACAAGAACAACTGTTGTTATAAAACTAAAAGGAGATATTGATTTAATGATTACACCATTAGCATTAGAATCACTTCAAAAGTATATAGAAGAAAATAATATATTTACCTATTTTTAAAAATAAAACAATTTGTAATAATTTTTTTTTATTTACAGATTTGTGGATAGTTTAATTACAACATTTAGTAATCTTCATCCACTCACTGTATTGAACCACTTACATTCTAGTTGTATTAGTCGTGTTGAAGCAGCAAATATTCTCAAACGTGATAAATATTTAAGTCAAATGCAAGGTGGAGGAAGTAAAAGAAGCACTGTAGAAAGAGTAAAACCAAATGTGAATAAAGATCAACCTGATTTACAACAACCAAATCGTATTTATGAAGAATTTATTGCGTCACAAGTTCAAGGAACTGTAATTTTACCAAAAGTAAGTTTATATGTAATATATTGTTTTAAATTTTATTTAAGTTTGAAATTATTAAACGAGTCATCATTTTAATATATGTACATTCACTAAATATAAAATTAACGTTACTTTTTATACAAAAAATTGTCCATATTTTTAAAAAAATGTCACAAATCTATTGATTAAATTTTAACATTATTAGTTAAAACTTATAATTTAAGCTTAAACGATATAATTATATAATATTTCAGATAAATATTTGTGTGCTCCAAGCATCTATTGTTGAAGAAGTTATATCATTTTCAGCTTTAGATAATATTAGAGATTTGACATGTGTTTCATTATTAGCTATATGTCTTGAAGAACTTACTACTAAATTTCATTTTAGTAAACAGGTTTGTATTTGATAGATATTTTGTGGCGTAATTATGTTTTATAACTAGTAATAGTCATATTTTAAACAGATTTTTATAGTATTTTTAAAATTATAATTACTATATAAAGGGGAAGGGAAATTTGTTGACGTTTATTCATTTTTATAAATAAATAATATTAAAACTTCTTTTACGCAATGTACAATTATAATTAACGGAATATTAAATTGTAAATTTTAAGGCAAGAGAAATTGTTCAAACATATCATCCACCAGTTGTTGCACCAAGTGGTCAGAAAAAAGGTGTTTTAAGTAGAGCTGCTGGAAAAGCTTTTTTACTTGGATTAAATATTACATCTGAAGTTGACCCTGAAAGTACCCATGGTGAACCAGTATACATTGAGACATCTGAAAAACAGCAAGAAGAAACTGTTATCACATTACATATCAGTAATTATTTATTTCTATTATATTAATGAATTTGTAAATGAATAAATTTTCAATAATTTTTAAAGAATCTACCCAAGGACACGATCATTTTTAATATTTTTTAATAGTATTTTGCAGTTTTTAAACGGAAAAATGTATAGTAAAATAACTAATGTACATTTTATTAACCCAATGTTTTGATCATAATCGTTCGATACAATTTATGTTTATTAATAAACTTAATTCTATAATTTGATTCATATTTCTACTTACATTTACGAGTTATTTTTATTAACAAAGCTTGTATTCATAATAATATTCGTAATAATCATTATTGTTGTTTGTTTGACTTAATAAAATATTTATATAATAATGTAGAACCATGCCATGAAATATTATTAACATTGTAATTACTTATTTATAGATAGAGCACATGCTCAATTACGTAGATTGCATAACGAGTGTTCAATATTGAAAGATGCAGTTATAACAGCTATACCTAGTCACTGTTCAAAAGTCATGTTTAAAACTTGTTCTAAAGTGAAATCTACCGAAATTCAGAATAATGCGAATAGTGACAGTGATGAAATGATATTGACGAATATTTCAGATGAAAAAATGGGTTTCATTATGATGGAATGTGGTTTTGAAGGAATTTCTTTTAAGGTTTATATATTTATAAAATAAATTCGAAACGAAAGTATTTATTAATTATACTCGTATTGGGTTCATAATAAATAGGTTGTAAAAAGATCGAACTTTGAGAAAGAAAATGATCGAGAAATCAGAGACGTACCATCACCTTCACCAGTACCCGAGTCCACAATTGCGAAAATATCACATTCTGAAATTCGTCTTAAAAACGAAGATAATTTAGAATCCAAAGTAAACAGTAAGTATTATGAGTATAAGTCGTTTATATATACATAAATTATGTTATAAAGGAAAGTTAATCATAATAATGATATATTTCATTATATTCTATAGAAATATGGAGTATAGGTATCATTGGTGTCCATTTGTTGTTTCTGTAATGAATTTTGCACAAATATAATATTATTTATGTTGTTTTATGTAAAAACAAGTATAAAGGATTTTAATAATTATTTTAGTTCGTATTTTGATATTCGTAAAAACAATTCCTTTATACTATATAAAAAATATTCGTCGATAGGTTAATTATTATACGTTCATATAGTTTTTATATTGCTTTCATATATATGAAAGAAATATATAAGTATTTTAATTTTAACAAAGTCAATAATAATTTAAAATTGTCTCAATTAATGTATATTTAAATTGGTACGTTATTTTTAGCTTCCAGTAAACAAGATGTAGGTAGTACTTCAACACCAACGACTACACCTAAGCAAGTTAAAACTTCCTCAGAAACTAACATAAATAATGAAGATATGAAGCGAGTTATTTTTTATTTACGTTTAATTTTTATTTAAAATCAAAATTAATTTTTAAAACGTGAATTTTTCTATAGTGAGGGTACTGTAGCAAAAGTAGAAATTGATAAAAACGCATCATCTTGTGTGATGGAAGTATGTCAAGTTTGGTTTAATTTTGCTGCGCCACCGTTAACACCAATTACTCGTAAAATAGACTACACAAGGTATATAGTTATAATCCATATTAATTTGACATCATTTTAATTTTATTATATGTTTAGACATGACTGGAATTTACTAAGTACAGCTTCGCCAGCTATTAATGCATGGATGAATCCTAGTAATCGTTTTGCAATGCGTCTGGTGCATATGCTACGTACCAGATATCGACGATGTACAGCTGTTGTAACTTGCTTGATGGCTGAAGCACTTGATATACAAAGTCTTCATATACCCCCCAAGGTATAAATATTTTAATTACGAATTATTTAGACTTAAAATACTTATATTTTATGCATTTATTAAGTAAATAATTCGTTTGTTATTTGAATATTTATAGAGTCGGTATAGGCATACTACACCTTTGGCTAAAACCTTACAAGAAGATCCTTCGTGTCAACTGTGTAATATATTGCAAAAATATCTTCTTCAAAGTGACGTTGCTATTGACACTAATTTAAAAGATCCCTTTTTACCTAACTTATCAATTTTAAGACAAGTAAGTCTTTATAGTTATAAAAAAATAGAAAAAAAAAAAATAATCGTGTTATTTTATTTTATAGGGCGTTATTGTTTTAAGCCGTCAGTGGAAAAACATTTTATACACCCCGTTATTACTAGAACACAACTTTAAAAGTCGACATCACATTTTAAAACCGTTAAATGTAACTTTTGCAGTTTCAGATGCTGAAGAGGTAGTGTGTTAAATCAATTTCATTTTTAAAACTTAGTTTAATAAGATTAAAAATAAACTAAATTAAGATTTTTGGGATAATTTACTGTTTTGAAACAAAATTAGTGTCCTTTTCTAAAACAGGTGCTTTATGATTGTGGCTATTTAAATCCACGCCGAAGTGCAAATACATCATACAATCCCGATTTATTTATATGTAAGCAAAAAATGGTTTACAATTACTTATACATCATGTTTTTTCTAACTTAAAATCATTTGGTGTAATGCTTTCACGTGGATCATTAGGTGTTTCATTGTGTTATAAATTTATTCGTTGTCACGATTAGTGTTGTTTTAAGGATGCTTTATGGGTCACTAATATTAATAATAGTTATACATTATTGTATATTCATATGTGTAATTAATAATGTAACATGTATTCATGTGTACTATATATTTTTTGGAAACATTTTTATTCACAATCATTTGCATCGGGTACCATTTGTAAATATGTATTTTTTGGTCATGTGCTAAGGATGGGGAAGCTTCTGGGGAAGAAGGCGGAGAAGGAATAACTGATGAGTGTGCTATGCTGCTGACCAGCGAACGTCATTCGCACGTGTCTACATTACAACGGGTACTCAAATCGCACACAAGCAAATGTGGTATGACACATAATTGTTAAGAAAGTAGCTATTATCGAAAAAAAATATTACAAATTCTTGCGTGGCGCTTTTTTGTTTAATTTTACATTTTTACTATAATATGTGTTGCATGTTAATGTGAATAGTACATAACAAATACAGGACTAGTTAATTTCGTGTTTTAAATTTTTTGCGTTTCAAATAAATAGAAAACCATTTCGTTGAAATTACCAATACATGACAACGTAATACGTATATATTTGTTTTTAACATTTTAATTTTTTCATGTAGTTCAAATATCTAAATAAAATTAATAGAATTAAATTTATTTTTAATAGAATAGAATGCACATTTTGTTAAAAATGGGTTTAATCTGATGAAGTAATAATTTTAAATATAATTTTTATTGGCGTTTTCATTTTCGCTGTAATAGAAAATGTCAAGTTTTGTATTGTAATATTTCTTATATGTAACTATATATATTAAACTGTGTTCACGGCTTTTATATTCATTAAAAATAGTACAATTTTGAACTTGGACTGTAAATAATTTTGACTTTTTAAAATGTGCTCGTGTGTTTTATAATTTATACATACATAATCATTTTTAAATACATTTTATTCGCTGTTGTTTTAAAAAAATTTGGTGCTTTAAATTGTATCGCTATTTAATAAGTTAAAAGTTTTGTTTATTTTTGAAAATTAATACATAATTTAAACTTAATAATAGGGACGAAAGGAAATTATGGTAACGAACCTCATTATTATCCATTTTCTCCAATCAGTATGACTGATCATCAAAATGGTAGTATTGTGATGAGCTCACACACCTCGTCTTGTGATCAATCTAAGAACAATAAATCACTATTGCCGACACAAATGCCAGCATCTTCCAGAGCTAGTGTTATGTTTCCAATATTGGACGATACAGTGCAGCATACATATAAGAATATTGTTGAAGTTCCTCTAGGCGATAATAATTATCATACACCAATAGAAGGTGAAAATTCAACAGGTAGTGCAGAAGGTATAAATTTCTCTCCACAAAAATCGGAAAGAAATGAAGACCTTTACACATGGATGGCTAAACAAGATTTCATTAATCATGAATCTCGAGTACCTAATAGATTGGTTAAAGCAAAACGACTAAAAAATTGGGTTAGTACGTTGATGATAATATAGTTAATTAAGTATTTTACGAATATTATAAGTTTAATAATGTTTTTAATTATTCAGCGATTACGTAAAAGACCGTTACGTATATCCGAATCAAAGAACATACCTGTTACATCTGATAATCAATCTTCAGCTGATTTTGTGGAATCAGATTCATTACGATTTAACATATTTCCTAAATATGATTCTTTACGGCTATTGGATGCACACCTTATTTTTGAACCATTACTATCAAGTCTTGGAGTTATGCCTCAACAAATGGTTAATCCTAATTCAGGTATTTATTTCATATAAAATACTAAGATGTTCATATATGTTAGAAAAATCTAAGTCAGTTGTACCATATTAGCTATAAGGTGTACAATAGTATATATCTGTATACAATAGTATATATGTAATGATAAATATAATTCATAATAAAGGTATGTGTTACTAATTCATTGTCCAATAGTGGGAAGCAAGAGGGTTAATTTTCCTCGAAAAATTTATTTGTGGTTTTAATGTCTGCTATAAAATTCCTTTTTATGAAATATAAATAACATAAAGCGAAACAAAAACACACATTTTATTTAATACGTGCTCAATTGTATACAAAAAATATAAATTATATATATTAGGTGTTTGTTGTCATCGTATAACATCTATGTAACTAAGTATACAAATATTGCCTTGCTAAATCACACAATATTCTAAACAGTAATTTGTGGTCAATAATTAAATATTTAATGTACCATTTTAATTAAAGTAGAGACCAAAAATAATTTGAAAAACCGTACAAAAATACTTGACATTAATTTGAGTAAATTAAAATTATATATTTTTAAAAATCGTAAATTTTGTTTATTAAAATTAACAAGTCTTTGTATAGCAAAATCAATTGTATTTTCTCGTATTAGTTAAATAACTCGTAGTACAAAAGTTAATCGTTTTAGTGATTGTAACACCACTGTACTACTCATAATTTAAGATAGAATAAAAAACAAAAAATTAGAATCGCCTAATATTCTATTTGACTTCAGTAACAAGGGAAAGTGCCAATTTTGATTTGTGTACAGTCATATTATTTCTTTGGACAAAATATATAATAATTACGAGTTTGTATTCTACTACAAAATTTAGGTAACAATGGTATGGCCGCTCTTGATTCTTGGGGATCTAATTTGTCACTTGTTGGTAGTCTTGAAACCATGCGCATAGACATTGTTGTCAGTGAGTATGGCAAACGTCCAGAAACTGGAAAGAAAACAAAATTATTTAAAAACAAATCTAAACATGGTATGTTCTAGTATATTTAATTGGGCCTAAATTGCCACAATAATCTATTTGAATTTTATATTTTAGAAACTCCGTGGTTAGACTTATTACCTGAGGTACCAGCGTTCTTATGTGATCGTGTAAGTATTGAATGTGATGTACGACGTTCAGCAGATATGACAGTTGTCGATGATATTAGACGACAAAGGCGCAATATGTTATATTTATCACGAGGGCAGTTGAAAAAACATTCGAACACATCGTTTAACATTTGTGTTTCTGTTAGATACATATCTCAACAGGTATAATACAATTTTAATATACACATACTATAGTATTTATTAAAGTAAATTAGTGCTAATTAATATCGTTTACAACTCGCATATATATTATGATGTCAAAACGGATATATTGAAAAATAACTAATATAATGTATAATAATAATTATTTGTGGCGTTGAATCATATTTATTGACATATAGGTTAATATGCCCCTCTTAAGACTTCTTAATCAAATAACCAACATGTATCAAAATGTGAAAGATACACAAACTGAACTTCGGGAACAACAACCTCATCAATATGTGTTGCGTACTAATGTCAAGCCACCAACATCACAATCAGGTATGTTTGTATTTTGTTACTTCTAGAACGTATTTGATTGTTGAACATTATAGATCAATCAGAAGTACCAGTACCTACTCCACCACCTATCAAACGGTTCTTGCCTCGTTCTACCAGTGAATTGAAACCGATTGTATCACCTTCACCTTCAATACGTTCAAAACATCAAACATTAGCACAAAAACTAAGATCTACCAGTAAAAGCGTTAAGGGTTACATGAATTTAAATGAAACTCCGGTAAACAGCGAATGTTTGACTCCAAGTTTATCGGAATTTGAACGTATTACACCAATGAAACCCATTGATGAGGTGGATTCCAATACTGTATCAATGACACCCAGATGTTGGAAGACTGTTTACCATTTATTAGAATTATATGCTACAATGCCTGAAACAAAAACTGTAACTCAAAGGATATCAATCGGTGTTGATGTACCAGAGGGATATAAGGGTACTAAAAAACATGATATATTACCAGAAACCAAATCTTGCGATGATATTGATAAAGATGGTTCTACAAATACACCAGTACCACCTGTTTCACAGTTAAATCCGAGTAAATTATTTTATAATTTTTTTTTCTTCCTAAATTTTTGTAATTATATTTATATATTTTATTATGCCATAGGAATAACAAAAGAAGAACGTACAAGAGTTATGGTATTTGTTGTAGTTCGAATTCATCGAACTAGGTTATTAGCTACATTGAGTGGTTTGAAATTAGAAGCAGAAATTACCAATTTGCACACTAGTTCAACGTTTCGTAAGAAAACTCGACCTCCAAGCTTAGAGTGTTCTTTGACCGGACACATAGGGCGTACTATGATAGTGCTTTTAGAAGGTGTTGCACCTAATCAACAGACAGTCGTTAAGGTTACTGTCGGTAAATCTCAAACTTTATATTCAAGCACAAGTCGTCGGACTAAGGATCAAAATTCCGGTTTATTAACAATTGGTGTTATAAATATTGATATCCCTCAACATCCTGTAGCTCTTCATGGTATGATGACAAGAGGAAGCAAGCAACTTTCATCCACTTTACAAGTAAATCAATATTAATATTTAAAGTTAGAATTATTTTTATTTTAACGTTATTATTTAGGAACTGCGAGTAGCACGTACATCTAGTCGAATGGGCCGTGTTCCGACAATTGACGAAAGTGATGTACAAGGATCTGCAGGCCCATCAAGTATGGCTACTCAACAAAGTCCAATGATGCAAAGAGTACAAAAGGAAGAAGCCAATAAGATTCTTGAACCTAATGTTTTGCTGCAGCCATTAGTAATGCACTTTACTGCTGTCATTCAAGTAATATGAATTTATTTACTAGTAATTGTAATTTATTACAAAAATAATTTTTTCTGTTTTTAGTGTTTAACTATTACTGCTGCTTTATTGCCTTCCTTACGAGCACAATATAAAATGGATCAAGTAACCAGTACAGGATATACTGGAAATAAAGCAAAGTTTATAATTGATTTGCCTCAGCATACTTTATCATTTTCAACCAAAATTCCAGTTTGTTTATATTTAAATTAGCTATTTATTTATATATTAATGTAACGTTTTAAAATAATTAGGTTACCGAGACAAATTTGCCGTCAGAAGCTAGTTTAGAACTTCCAAAAGTCCATGTATCCGCTGAATATATACTTGATGGTGGTTTAAAAACTGGAGAAAATCAATTTTCTGGGACTGGTAAATTTCACGCAATTTATATTTATCTATAGATATTTCGTTACAGTGAAGAACTTTTCTTTTTAGATGGTGCTGTTTTACGCCAAGGAAATTATCTAAGTGCTGTGGCTGATATTGGAGTATTCGAACAGTCACTTACAACAGATTTATTAAATCATTTAGTATTTGTTCAAAAAGTCTTTATGAAGGTAAGTTACCATATATTTAATATTAACATTAATTATCTATATTGTTATTTACATATTAAAATTTCTTATATTATTAGGAAGTTAATGAAGTTGTCCAAAAAGTTTATGGAGGCGAAAAGCCAGTACCTATATGGTTAGAAGATAATGATACAAGTCGTTCTGCTCCTGTAAAAAGGATTTTATTCTCATTGACTATAAAAATGAGAGTAAGAGTGTACTAAAAATCTTGATGAAATAGTATAATATTTATGTAAAAAATGTATATTTACTATTTCAGCGTATAGAACTTACCGCTACAACTCCAACAAACTGTGCTGTACGTTTGGAAACAGGTTCAGCTGATTTTCAACTATCAAATCGAGTACAAAATGTATCAGGCTCATCTTATCAGACGTCTGAACAAGTTAAAATTTTTGTCAAAGCCCATATTGACGTAAATTTATCTCTCGGGCAAGTGATACGAAATCCATTATTTGAAGAGGCTGATCCTGAATTTCAAAGTTTTGCATTTTTCAAAACCAGAATAGGTAATCGTATGCTTAAGTTAAATTGAGTTTAATAGTTATACTTTTAAAAAATTTTTAGAATTACGGAATGCTTTCCAAGGAGAAATGGTAGGTGAAGGTGAAGATAAAGAAGTAGTACTCATCACATTGAGAAGACCATTAATTTATATACAGCCTATGGCTGTTGATAAAGCAATATTAGTATGGCTAAACTACAAAAATGCTTATGAATATTGGAACGAACAAAGAGCGAGTTTAAATAAAGAGGTTTTGACAGCTACTCAGCCATCATCAGAAAAATTGTCTTCCGATAAAATACCGGTGTCGCCAAATTTGGGTACTATTTTTTTACAATTAACTGTTGAAGATATGGGAATTTGTGTTCCTTTAAATCCACTTCCTCAGGTAAGTGATTATGATTATATTTATGTCACACATTTTATCATGGTAATTAATTTTTAAGGCTACGTGGGGTTTAAATCGTTCAATTTTCATGGAATTTGATTCATGTTCTGCTGTAGTAGTTACATTAGAATCAACTAGTATATCAGCATGTAGTTCTGGATCATTGGTCAGTAAGGGTCGTTTTATTGGCTTATGTTTGAGATTTGCCGATGATTTTGACTCGTCTTTGGATGATTGGAAACCTGATATATCTAATGAACTTGTGTCAACTGCCATGAATTTGTGTATTGTGTCAGAAGGAACGTATGAAGTATGTAGTCGAACAACTTCTCAAAAATTAGAATCTATCACAGGTATGTAAAACTAATTTTTAATATTTTAAATTTTAAATATATAAACTTATATGTGTATATTGTAGAAAACGCAAAATGGTTTTTAAACGTAAAATGGCAAATGGAAGGCGTTGACATGCATTTAGACGTAAATATAGGCAAACAACTTAGTGCTTTGGGGCACACATTAACTGCATTGACTGGAGTACAAGATACTGATGATCCATTATCAGACAGTGATCCTATATCACAAGATAGTGATATAATTAGACACAAATCAAACATGGAAGGTGATATATTAGCATCGTTAGCCATAGATCCAACTATGAATGCTAAAACTAGATCAAAAATCATTGAAAAAGAAATGTACGAACAAGCTAAAGCCATAAATGATTTACGTTCATTGGGGGCATCCCAAGGAACCATTGAACATGAAGTAAAACGTTTACGTGAATTAGAAGCAATGGTTTTTAAAGGATTTAGAAGGTAAATTTAATGAGGAAACTAATTATTAGTTGATGTTAAACGTAATCAAATATATTTTCAGAGATATGATTCAGAAACTAAGAAGGCAAAGTGTAAAAGGAAAATCAAGTTTAAAGGGTAAGTTTGGACTAAGCAACAAGAGTTCTACATATAGGTCAAAATCATTTATTGTTTCTCCTACACAAGAAGTAGCTGAATACAAAGAAACGCAAAGGTAAAGTAACATTTTTAATATTTCATTTTTAAATGGTTATTCTAACGTCATAAATATTTTTAGCCCTGATGAAGTGACTAGTTTAAGTAGTGTAGAAAATTCTCCTCAAGCTAGACCACAACGTTCAACATCATTCAGGGTGACAAATCCTAGTCATGTAACATTTAGTAATACTAAAGAAATATTTCGACAAAGTTCATTGCCCAGTGCTAGTTCTGAACAAAGTTTAGCTACAGAGGGTGATGATAGTTGGCCAAATGGTGATTATGGAAAACCAACGGATTCAAAGTAAAGTTCATTTTTGAATCTATTTAGTTATTTAAAGTTTAATACTCGTTAATATTTTTATATTTTGATCAAATATTGTTTTTGTAGGGATGACTTTTCAATCAATCCCATGTTCCTATCGAGTGCTACTCAAAAACCACAAGAACCTAATATTGATTTTGAGTTAGATGTTAAAGTATTCATCAACAGCGGAAAGTGTGTATTACATACTAAGGATTCTGTTAAAGAAGATGAAATAAAATTGTATGTATTTCATATTGTAATTGTTAAGCAATAGAATAACTGTTAAATTTAACTATCAGGATGTCAAGAATGAAAAAGGAACGTAGTTGTTCTGGTGGTGTATTAGAATATGTGCCTAGTAGCCCAAATTTACCCAGACGTACTTATAAAGATAAATTAAGTGCAAATAGTACATCAAGCTCTCGATTACGACATCATCAAGCAGTCACCAACACATTATCTCAGTTATCAGAATTAACAATATTTCATATTCCTGGTCTGGATTTCAAAGTACACTATGAATCAAAGATGGTGTCTGATGAAGGGCAGTCTCTCATGTATTCAATAGATTCGAGTGGAGTAATTAGTAGAAAAACAAGTACAAAAAAGGCGAGTCTTTATTGTTGGGCTACACTTCAGAGCATACCAGAAGAGACTATTATATCTCCACATATACTTGAATTTCTTGAGCAAACCTTGGCACCAATACCTGCACAACAGTTTGCCGAAACAGGTATTTTTTTCAATTTTCATAATCGCGTGTACTTAATATTTAATAACGACATTGTTTTCTTTTAGGTACATTTGATACAATGTTTGCTACAGACAATGACGATGATTTGTTTGCGCCATATTTGACGCCTGGACAATATGCTTATACTTCATTTCCTGTGGATGTAATTGTTTATCTCCATGTTCAAACATCAACATTCCGATTTTCATGTTTACCTGTATCCCGAGTCGAGTGTATGTTGAAATTGCCATCTTTGGACATTGTATTTTCATCCAAAAGAACTGATTCTTCTAACGAGTAATAATACTAATATTAAATAATGTGATAAAATAATTAATCGAATTTTGTTTTGTATGTCTTGTAATTATTAGACTTGATGATTATTATGAAGATTCCAATAGTTTGCCAGTTGCTGTTGGTGGTTTAAGCATTACAGGAGCGATGGCAGATTTTTCCATGTATATTTTTCATCCATATGGAGGAAAAAAATCAAGTAAATAAACTATATATATGTGTGTGTGTGTATGTATATGTATGTATGTATGTGTGTGTATGTGTATAAATTAAAATATATTTTTATATATGTTTAAGGTGCTAACCTTAAAGAATCACATGCCTATGCATGGTCACCTTTATCTGATGGTGAACGCAAAGATTCTTTGAGTGTTAATGTTGAATTTGTTAAATTCCACTTATCTAGAAGTCGAAAGCTTAATTTTGAATCTGTACCTGGTCCCAAAACTACATCTGATCAAAGTCATGCCACTATTAGATTTTCTAGTAAGTATTAGATTGTGATAGTTAAAAAAATGTTATTAAATTATAATTTATTATTATTATTATTCTTTAGCCATTGTGGATATTGGATCTGCTTCGTTTAAATATGATATGAGACGCTTGACTGAAATTTTAGCATTCCCGAGGGCTTGGTATAGACGTAGCATAGTACGCAGATTGTTCCTAGGTGACCTCACCAGAACTGTTCCAAATAGCGTTTATAATGATCATAGTAACAACGCAGATCCTGAAGATTCGTTAGTTGAATTCAAAAAAAATAATTTAAATACTTTATACATTTGTGTTTTTACGTTTGTTTTATAGATATGGAAATTTTGTAACTGATACTAAAATTAAACTTAACCGTGATAAACTTCACTTGAATATTAAAGGTGATAAACAGTTGCCCTTAGAAAAGAGAAAAAATAATTTAAGTCACGACTCAAGTCCGGATCAAAAATCAAGTAGTGTCGGCACATCTGCATGGGAAACATTGGTGATATTTGCCGTGAATTTTAAAAGGCTTAACGTGCACATGAATATGGGCAATGTAATGGGCAATGTGACGTAAGTATTTTCCATTTATATGCATGTATACATTTTTCATTATACTAATCATTGTTTTTGTATAGTTGGTTATCAAAACAATTTCATTCTGAAGGGCGATTATCTATTGGTAGTACAGGTCATAAGAACATGCACATTGGATTAGGTCTTGGTGGTTCTGGACTTGATGCTAAAGGCGGTATTGTGGGTGGCACAATAGAATTGAATAAAATTAACACATACGGTATGTTGTCAAAATTAAATTTTTCTTTTAGTTACATTTTTATTGTATTCAGTGCTGATCAAAGAAGATCCAGGATCGGAACCTCGACATACAGTTGGTTTAAAACTGTCAGCTCTTGAACTTCGATTAGATTATATGGGTACAGCAGTGCTAATGTCAAGGGTTAGTTCACTTGAAGTGATTTTGAAAGATGAATGGAAGGTGATGACTAAGGTTATATCAAATGGCAGTCCACACGAATCCAACAAACGTCCAGGCATTGTGTTTATGCATGGTGATCTTGGTTGGGACCAATTGCAGTTGATGATATCAAAAAGCACATCATCAGATATTATGAAAATGTACTATAAACTGGAAGAATTTTTCTCACAGCAGTTTAAATCTAGCAAACGAGTTTTCTCGAGTCTACAAGATCCCAGGGAAACAATTAGCAACGAGAAAAGTTCCAAAAAGAAAGCAGTTAGGAAGCGCATATTGATTTCAACTTCAAGTCCAGATAGTACGTTTGTTATTTTAAAATTTTTTTATTATACTTTATTTTGGTAACCTAAAATTGTATGTTTAGATTTAAGTCCAGACGACTGTAAACACCATCATCGGCATTGGCAACGTGCTTTAGAAGCAATATCTGGATTACGATTGTCCACATTAAAATACCCTCTGCCACATTGGGGTACCGTTTTAGGTGGAAAAATGGATCTTCATGGTATTAATATATCTTTAGCATGTTTCCACGGTATCAATTTCAAATCTAAATCTTGGGCACTGTTCTCCCTTAAAGAACCGTGCATATCATTTGCCACAGAAGCTCACGAAGTATTTAACTTTGGAGGTAATTTTACGCATATGGTTTGTGGGTGTGTAACCTAATAAATTTTCTAATTTGTTTGCCTATATAGATTCTAGACCTTTATGTAGAGATGATTTGGATATCAATATTGTCCAAAATCTCACATTCAGTTTGGGTATGGAGGGTACTATAAGGCCTCAACACAGTATGGCGACTGTATGTAAATTTAGTCGTAATGTCTTGTTTCCACCTCAGTTCAAAACTATTCAAGAATGGTTCAATTACGCGTTTGCATTAAGCGAATTGGATGGTATGTTTTATATTCATATTGTTATTTTATGAAATTATCGATTCAATGTATTATTACAGAAGTGAACCGTTTTCCAAGTCTGGAACGTGAGAAACAAGATACAGCTGAGCCAGCGCCACGTTCGCGTACACCAAAACCTCAAGAAAACCCCACCCACACTCGGGAAGTTATATTCGCTTTACCTACTCTGCAATTAAATCTCAAGACTGATCACACGCAACCTGTCAAGTTACCTTCGCCATGTGATATCAAACCAATGGTTGAGTGTAGTTTCATCACAGAGTTTGAGGACCATATTTTTGTTACGGTAGATGCGGAAGCTTTCTTTTTCCTTCATGATCTCATTACATCCTATATTTTGGAAAAAGATAAAGTAGTAAGTTATAGGATATTATCATTATTGTTTCATTCATTTGTTGATTCACATAATTTCGCAATGTTTAGTCATCTATGAATCATCGACCACAAAGCCCTGAAACATCAACCACTAGAAACGCGAATCAACCTACCATGGAATCGCCTCAATCGTTCACTAATGACTGGAGGGATTACAATTGTCCCACGTGGCATTTAGAGCCAACTGTCAGGTAAGGACAATACACCGTCTGTCTACAGCTAAACGTTGGCGAAAGATATTGAATTGTTTGCTTAATTTAGGTTATTGTCGTGGGGAGGCAAAAGCATCGAGCCTTACGGTGTGGACTACATACTACAAAAGCTTGGATTTTCACACGCCCGAACAACCATACCAAAATGGATGCAAAGAGGGTTCATGGATCCATTAGATAAAGTACTTTCGGTGCTCATGTTACGTATGATAGTGATAGCGCGAGAGGAGGATGTCGTCAGAGGAGGAAATGATCCAGCAAGACTATAAATAAACTGTATAAACAAAAAAAAAACACTATTCCTTGGATGTAACAATTACATTCTTTTACCATACCAAAATAACGTGTATTTAAAAAAAAGAATATATTTTTTACACGATTAATAATTCTATCTACTTAAACTCGTCTGTGTCCTACTCAGGATAAATGTGGCGGTTATTTATTTTAAGTATTTTATATAAACCAAAGATTAGATATATTTTTTATTATTCACGCGCAAATAAAAGTCTGCATTGAATTAACTAACAATATTCGATTAAAATAATGTTATCTTACAAAAGAAAATTATTGTACAATTATTCCTTTCCCTTTTGCATTATTGTTTGAATAATTTATGAATTTCGTTTAATTTAATAAAACGTAATTTTTAAGTTTTATTTTGTTGTTGATGTAAATAATACGATAATTATAATAAATATTTTTCTTTGGTATTTTGTCGCTAGAGTTTTAAATGGTTTTTAGAAAACAAAAATAGAAATCTGCCCAGATTAATAATAAAAAACACACACATATAACATTATATAATATAATGAATTCATTGAGAATTGAAATGATCCATATATTTGACAAATGATTAAACTGATTATATAACGATTATTACTGTTTAATGTCATATAACCTAATCTAGCCTCTATTAGTTTTTGTAAATAATATCCTTTCCTAGTGGTCTTAACAATTAATATATATGGTAAGTATAATATTTCGATAAAGGCGATCAAACCTCTATTTTCTGTAAGGGTTCTTCTTAACCTTATTTTGACCATAAACTCTTTTAAGATGGTAATTGTAGTGTTGGCCATTGTCTATAATTGTATCGTTAACCACAAAAATAAATATTCAATTCGTTAAAATGGTCGTATTGTTTAAAAATACATTTAAGGGCCACTACCGCGAATTCTCCGAATATTCGTTTTAATATTTGGTTTTTTCCATTTTTCAATGGGTTTTTTTTTAAGTATACGAAAACCCTTTGCAAAAATTGTTCATAAAGTTACGGAATGACTAATTTGATTGTCAATGAATCCGTTTTGGACGCGCGGTTTTTTAAAATTGTATTTAATAAGTTCCGAAAACTTATTAAGCACATTGGATAATGTCATCTAGCGTCTATGTAATTAAGTACGAGCTAATTATTGTTCCGCGGGTTCGAACGCTTTTTAGTCGTTCGTCGTTTTTCGGTCCTATGGATGAAAAATTTGGAAAATTATCCGTTTTATTTTCATACACGGCGAGAAGAACTAATCGAAACTAAAATAAAAACCGTCGAACTTTGTTCAGGCCGCGAAAACGACGAATGTTTAACGTCGACAAATCGTTAGTCTACGCGAATACGTGAGAATCGCCGATTTACATACATACGTGGGAACACGCGCGCGCGATTTCTTTCCGTGTTGGAAACCCTTCACAATTTACCCGTTCGGCGTTTGATTCGGACGGACGGTACGAATATATTAAAAACGACGTTCACCATAAATCGACCGTTGTAACAATTGCGGCGGGGTACATAATTTGGTAATAAATTATTCCCTCCATTTGGGACTTATGAGTTTACGGTTTACGTATATTAGCATTCAAAATATTTATCCTCTCGTGTTCGGGAGCTGGGGAATTGCGATTCCGTCGAGAATGTGCGTTATTAATAATTTCTTCGATATTTCGCGGTTAACACACACGCGCTTTTTTATTTTCTTAGGCACTTGCGCGCGTAAAATAGTCGAACTTTATTTTTAAAAGCGTCGACGGTAATGCTTTTAGATTTTGACCTCCCGGAAATCGTAGCGACATTCCGAAGAACAAAATACATCTTATGGTTTTTTTTCCTTCCACGATTTTATTAAGTAGGTTTTTGTTTTGAAACTTGACGATTCGCTTTCCTTGAACACTTTCGGGTGAAACTGTTAAAAGGAACGTGTGGGGACGATTGTGAAGTTTGTTCAAGTCGCCTTGTTTAATTTTAAACAACAGAAAAAAACGAGAGAGAGAGAGAGCACGTAATATATTTGTAATTTGTCAGAAATTTTCGATCGCCATTTCGGCGTTTCAACAAGTTTATTTGTTGAACTTTTTTTGGAAAAAAAAATGTAATTTGGAAAATTCGAAAAATATTGGCAACATTCAGTAGTGAACATTAACGTTAAAAAAAAATTAAATTGGACGTTTTTGCGCGCGTTTTGACATTTTTTTAGTTTGCGGGACAAACTACGAGAACGTGATCGATTTATATTCCGATACGATACGAATAACGGCGCGCGTTGGGAGTAAACGTAGGATTTTTACGATACGATCGTTAGTTTCCGGGACATTTGAATAGTCGGTGGCGCTAATAAGATAAAATCTTACCGAGTGTTTTCTAACTGTCCGTTACGTCCATTTGCGGTATTTTCGAACCTCAACGCGTATATCGTGTAAGCGAATGTAGTCTGTGACAATGTTAGATCAGTATTATTGACGGAATTATGTACACCGACGTGAGCTTACATGACACACACACACCGAACTTGTCCCGATTCGCCTATAATAATATTCGGCGTCGTCGTACGTTTGTTTTATCTGTACGCACGTTCGTTAAATTATATTAAATATTATACGCGCGTACACATACACGCAACGGTCGCCCATAAATCATCGTGCGTTCCGTGAGTTAATTAACGCGCGCGTGTGTGTATTGCAGCACCCCGGAGGCGAATAAACGTAATTATATTTTAAGTGATATTAACGTTATTTTCAAAAAGCGTATAATACCGCGCGTACGTAATATCGAAACAAATTCGGTGATCGGGAAGTTTGGATCCGCGTTGGCTGTTCTGCACCGAGAAGTTGACGAGTGTATCGAATTCGTCCGTTTCGTGCCGACAGCGATTCTCGGCGCGGTATGGAAGAGAAACGCGCGCGCGCGAAATATACCGTCGAATATACCGCGGTCACGTTTCACGACGCGGTTAACAAAGTAAAACGGAACGTGAGTCGATTTAATAGGGACGCGGATTATATTAGTACGGGTGTTTTTTTACTTCGCGTACCGTTTTTATAGCTCCTCAACGAATTCACATTTTTAATCTCGGACGGGGCTATTCGAAAATTTACCGGATGATTGATTTAAAAAAACCCCGCTGACTCCGTGTTTATTTCACAATGTCGCGGAAACGGAATTCGCTTTATACGAATACGCGAACACCGAAACGGACGCACGAAACGTAATGTAACATAAGCGCGTCGATTGAACGACACGATGAACGGTATGTGTGTGCTTATTGAGCCGGAGGTAATTCCGCGTAAATAATGTCGGACAGTTTTACGGTTGAAAAAAATATCGACGGAGTTTTATGTAGGTTACGCGAAAAAAAAATAAAGGGTATTTTTTCCCGTCGAACTTCGTTTGTATGCTGTATAGTATAATTATTATACCGTGTTGTTTTCTACGACAACAGATTTAAATGTTAAAAATATATTAGGCGTTCCGTAAAGCGCGCAATTTATGAAAGTTTAATAAATCAAACGAAATCTGAATTCAAACTTTTTGTTTCGTCACATTCGAAATACATTCCGATTTATCGTTTAAAACGCATTCGCGTTATCGTAATTATGAGATACGTTTAATAACACAATAAAAGTATTCTCCATTTTCGACCGAGTTCGTAAGCGCCGTCGAACGACAACAATGGTATACGGACGGAGCGTCGAGTATCATTATATTATCGAATTTCCGGGTGACCCGTGTACCCAGACGCCGAAAATAAATTATCGTTAGAAAATAATAAAATATTCCCTCTCTATTTCGTTCGCTTTTCGCAGTTGTCAATCCAAGTATTGGTTCGCAACGAATTTCCGCGCTTTTCTCTTCCATTTTTTTCGCGTCAACCGCATTTCCGACCTTCCGTTGTTTGTTTTCGACATTTTAATCGCGGACCTATTCCCGTCATTTTTCCCTACCGCCGTCGTTTCCAAAATTAGCTTTTATCGGTTTACCATCTGTGAGAACGTATTTCATCATGCGTTCGTTTCACTTCCTCGTGATACGTCCCCGTACATAAATAATCTTATTTCTAAAATAATGCCCGACGCTTCTTCATTAAATTCAACCCATTAGGCTGACAAGCTTACCCCGTCAATTCGTAAAACACCTGGCACTTTGAAAACCTCTTCTTTTTTTGCAATAGGCCCTCCCCCTGTTCTCCCGTTTCCGTATTATATTATATTGGAGTTCTCTCTATCAAGGTTAATATTTGTCTATCTATTTCGTCACTACTTTTTCTTTAATAAAGTTCCGCCCTCCCTCAACTACCCAACCACACCAGGAGATCTGAATAGGAGATTATTATTATTATGAGAGAGAGAGTGAGAGAGAGAGAGAGAGAGTTTCGTGTTCGTTGTTAATATTAAAGGGAACGTTTATGCGACAATTTCCATTTGCCTTCCGCATTGCGGTGCAGTCACCAGTTACCTATATGGCTCGTTTGTGTTCGCTGATTATTGTTCAGTGTGTAGCCGTTTCTATCGTTATAGGTTAACCCGCGACCAAACCCAAATATTGCGGAAGCAAATCAAATATCGTACTATTTATATCGCTATAGACGCCTGTAGTAGTATATCGATTAAACGTTTCAGCTAATTCAAACCAAAAATAAATTTAAATCGATATTTAAAATTGGTTTTTGACCGTCGAATAAACTTTATACATAATTTCGCCGAAATATACTTAACCGTCGGCATTGATAGTTCGTACGTATACATTAACCGTTTATTTGGAAACACGGTTCGAATATTGTATCCAGTAATTTCTTCCGCGTAGACACGATAATGTCTGAATGTTTTTTAAAGACGTAAACATATGCACAATGTGTATTACGTATTTATTATAGGGTACTTACATAAAAATCACCGTTTTAATAACGTTCCCGACGATTTATTACATTTTTATAACGTTAAATGTCCTATACATACAACTATATGGGATTCGTTGTAAGGATTACGTGCGGGTCAATGTAACCTTCCGGTAAAACGGATTATGTGTGGCCAATCCGCCGGAAGGTTTAACCTAAAACGTTTCTATACACACAGACACACACGCGCGCGCGGGTTTATATATATAGAACGAATCTCAAGTTGTTTGATTTTTATTTTTTTTTATCTTGAAACAAAAAACCCGTAGATTTCGCATGGGCGACGACCCGCGGGTTTCTTTTAGATTAACAAATTGCGCACGTACACTAATTCAAACAATAGGTATTGTTTGTAACCGCGCGATTTATTTTAAAGCTCGAAAAGTTTAAAAAGAAAATAATTTAGAAACTAAAAAAAAAAATCGTATACGTATATACATTACACGAACTTTAAATTACGCCATACTACACGATATTTACGCTTTTATAATATAGTACGATAATTACCGTGGTGGTCGGTAATTGAAAAACAAAAAATAACCGATTCCAGACTGAAATTTCGTAAATCGTAATTTTTAGCCCGGGAAACGAGAAATTATGTCGGTGCGCTCAATTAAATCTTTCACGCCCCCTGATTCGTATTGTTACGAATTTCGTTCAAACGACTTCAATCACATCCGTTCAATTAAGACGGCTATGCTTTAATTGTTCCGAAAACGAGCGAGTTATTAAAAGTCGTCCGTCACACGATCGACGATCGCAGGGGGTATAGTAAGTTTATTATCGAGTACTGTCAAAAATTAACAATGGTTTTTTTGTTATAAGATGTCCGTGGTTAATTGTTTTTGTTCTACAGTAACGATAGTTATAGATTTCTTTTTTATTTAGCTTTCAGAAAAAACTTTACAAGCTCAACATTTACGATAAAAAACAAAACTAAAAATTAAAAATACTTAAACATAGAAACCGGACTCGGAGATAAATGGCAGCTATAGATTATTCTAATTTATGAAATAAAATTATATTTTCAATTCGGTTTCACAGGGCTATAAAACTTGCTAATGTTACCCAGTTTTGACTAATTAACGCCCGTTATTATGGAACGTTTTTCATTAATCGATTATGTCACCGTAGTTTACGAATCTACCCGGTTACCTGACTCGTGGCTACTTAAAAGGGTCACGTTCGTACAGGTGAAAACGGGAGTTTGTAAATTCCACCGGTTACGGACATTAGGGTCGGATTTATGGCACGTAAACTACTCCATCCCTACGAACATTTTACCTACGAAAATTCTGTGGAATAATACGGTCAGCTAAGAGGACGACGTTTAAATAGTTTGAAATTTTGCAAGCGAACACAACCGAAGTTTGGTGAAAGAAAAGTGGTGGCGTGAAAATGAAGTGTTCTACGGTTTTAAAAACGTACGATGTTTAAGGTGACCGTACAATTACGTTGCAACGCGCGCGACATAATCACGACTTTTTAACCGAAAATGTATTTCAACGTCAAATGCTCAGTACTGAAGTAAAACGGAAAACGACAATATATTTACGAAAAGCTCCAAGGAAAATCATTTAATTCGCATTAGATGCGAAAACATTCACCGGTCTCCTCTAATGTTAACAATATTGCCTGCCTATACGCGTACTATAAGTTTAACAAAAAGTCAAGAAACAAAAATTAAAAAAAAAAAACGATTTTACGAGTGGTTTCGAATGTCTTCGGTACTTCGTTCTACTGTCATTGACAACAATTTCGCTATGTTAAGTGTTCGTAATGGTTTGATCTGTATCATGTTTGAGTATCTTGGTAATTTAAGAATTTTCGTGTTTTCTATAATATTTTTTCGCTATATACGATTGGGAATTTCATCATTTTTAAGGCGAAATTGGTTTAAAAATAAAATATCGCGCGTACCTGTTCAGTATCTTTAAATAAAATATTACATTTTTTAAATTTGCGAATGCCTCATACTTTTATGTTAGGAATATATGAACATTCAGTTGGTTAATGCCGTGGGTTATACGAACGTCGATGTAAAATAATTGGCAATAAACATTCAAGGCTTTCCGATTTGAGTTTATTTAAAACGAATTGGACTTTTATTGGTTTAATTTTGATGGTTTTTTTTTTTGCTCAGTTATTATTATTTTTATATCTACACGGTGGCTAGGGAGTAAACAAAAATTGGTACAAATTGAACTTTTTATTATTTTGGGTTTTGTTTTTATAAAAAAAAACGTTAATTCATTTTTATTTCAGGAAATTAAAACCATTTAGTCGTCCGAATTCCGCATATTAATTTAATGTGCAATTAAATCGCATTAAATGATAGATTACTACTATGTATTTAAAAATCGTCAAATGTTATTAATCAAACGGTTTATATTTTTTTAGTACATAAGCTTCTATATATATATATATATTTTAATTAAATTTATTAAGAAAAAAAACAGGACTTCTGATCTAAACGATAAATTTATGGGAGGATAAAAATAGCAATTAGACCCCATGCGATTTGATCCCGGTTTGATGGTATAATAAAACGCCATATTTGAAGTGGACGAGTATAATTAAAAAAAAATCTCAATTATAAAAAAATAATCCTTTTTTTGCTGAACTCTGTGAATCTTTTTTCAGCGGTAAAAAAAGCTGAGTAGGATGATAAATATCCTTGCGTGTTTAAAAATCTAAAATTAATATTTTTAACGCGAATATTTCAATCATCTACGTTATATTTAATATCGGCGTGATAAAATCGAACTAAAACAATCGCATTTACTCGATAAATTTCAATTAGATCGGTAGAAGTAATTAATACGCTTACGTGCACGTTGCCCGTGTATCGGTAATTCGTTAACGATAATATCAATAATAACAAAACGTTTATCGGTATTTGATCATTTATTTTACATTGTAACAACAGAAAGGTCAAAAAACAAACGCGTAACTTATTGTTGGATCAAAACCGTCCTGTTTTCAAACGAGTGAACCGAACGATAAATTTGTGTAGTCATATTGAATAAACATAGGCAGAGCAAGAAAAATAAGCCATATTGGGAGGGGGGGATTGTTAATTGTTTCATAAAAAAACTTTATGAAAACCGTCTTACCTAAATTTGTTCCGTAGTATCCATCGTATTTGTATGTAAATTTAACGGACGTGGAACCTGTCGATTACTTTGGATCCTACGACGTTGAATGGCCTTACTTGTTTGTTGAACGATCTGTTCCTCAGAATCGTCAACGACTAGAACGGTTTCTAAACCGTTTTGGTTTTCGGGTTTCACGGTTATTTTGTACTAATTATTAATATTTAAAAACGGCTAAATGTGTTAGTCGTCTAATCGAGTTATCTAATTCGGCCTCGCTACGCTCTGCCTATCTACATAGTTTTACAATATTCGTAATTGGTATCGCCGATTATTATCGTTATAATTATTACTTTTTTTTTTTGTTGGTGTTTAATTGTGAACGGGTTATACGGTACGGTCGGTGTGGTTTGCACGTTACCTAACAATTAACGCGAGTTCGTTTGGCTCGTGTATGGAGCCCACGTACGACGGGTAAGTCTAAACACAACTACGTAGTATAATATGATGGAGGGTAACGACGGTCAGGATAATATTTCGTAAAAATGTACAACAATCTAACGTCGCGAAATTATCAACAACATCAGAAACAATAGTACGTGCGACGTAACGGTTAGTTGTGTGCGCGGTAGGCCGCCGGCTGATTTCGTCTTCGGTTTTTTCGTGGGATTCATGTGATTTTTACGCGTGATTGTCACAATGGCATTCGTCTGGTTCGTTGGTACGGTCATGTTGCAATACATGCCATCGCAGCAGGAAACGCACACCTGTTGACACAACGGTATCGTCCGATTATATTACCGGTTAAACGATTACATATATATATAGGAGGAAATACATTCGATTCAATCGAAAATCGTACCATTTTTAAGTGTTTTAGGGGTGTACTAAGAGGGCTGAGGATAACCCCTCTCCCGGAAAATTTTTAGGAAAAATTAATTTCTTACTAGACGTATATTTTTAGTCAATAATAACGAAAAACTAAAATATTTTTAAACTTCGATACACGTTATAATATAACGTGTTCGTTAAAAACGAATAATCTATTAAAGTTTATAACGTGTCTTGTTTCGTTAGGGTCGTCCGATTTATTTATTTAAAAATGAACCCCTTTCCCCCGACATTTAGGTCTAATAAATAAAATTATTTACGGAAAGACGAATCCGTTTTTAAATTATATTTCAATGTCGGTTTTCGGAAGATTAGAAATGAACGCGTCTAGTAACTAGGACATACAAAAACTATCGGCGGTTCGATTTTATTGAAAAGTAAAATGATTCGTATTTCTTATTATTTTCGAATTACAGCGACCAATAGATTATAGTGCGTAATTATACACGAACGTGGCGTGATATTTTAACGTGCACTATTGCCAAAATGTCGGAAAATGTGTTATACGTCAATTTGTGTCTATGACAAAACGACGAAAAATAGATCGTTAATCGTCAAATTTCTCGCGTAAAAATTAATTTTAAGTACTTCGATTGGGTCAAAATGTACCGTCGATTATATTCGTTTCCAAAACTATCAAAATGGTAACAAGCGTTCGTTTCAATATTTACGCATATTTCGAGTAGGCACTAATAAATAGATAGTCGGTACGAACGTGTTTACTAAAGTAATATCGCGTACTGAAATGGCAAAATAGTGACGTTTAAACGGAGCTGACGATAGTGTTATCTTAAAGAGAATGAGATAGCGACGGATTAAAACGAACAATAGACAACATTGCCGTGGAAGTTATTTGTTTTCCTTTTGCCATCATCGGCTATTTAACGTATATTTCCCATTCGAAGCGTCTAACCTACGCGCGGTTTGCTCATTTCCTCCGTTTTCATTCAACCCATCTCGCCTTGTCCGAACCATATTTATTTTTGTCGGTACACGCCGATCTTTACACGGTATTTGTTGTTATTTTCGGTATTTCTGCGCGCGATTAACGATAACGCGTGTAATATTATATAACGATAACGTCCGTTTATTAAAAACAAAACAATTCCTACAAATAATGAACGAAACGTCCGTTTTCGTATCGTAATAAATACGTAAAAAACGCGCATTATCCGTTAGTACGGTTCTTGTAAATGTCAAACGAAATACGAGCGAATATAAAAAGAACGCGTATAGAACGATATAGCCAAATGGAAATAAGAACACGGAATTCAGGGCGTTTCGCGTTATACCAACGGTGAATCGGATAAAAGAAAATCGCGTATTATTATTATAAAGAAATTGTCGGACAATACGTTCAGAGTTTCTTCGACGACAACGGGGGCCCGTTTCGGCCCGAGTACTTAAAATGAACGCGAAAAATAGTACGGCAAACAAACGTTTCCCGTACGTATTGACGATTATTCAATCGTTCGAGACGTCGTCCCGCTACTATTTATTATTCGATCCATAAAACGCGCACCCAGTACGTATGTACACCGGCGATAGAATTTGCGCGGGCCTATCGGGCCCGAAAGGCGGAGAAGAAAGGCGAGAAGTTTCGGGAGCAGTAGGAACGGTTATGGAACCGAGCGTGGAAGGGATAAGAGTAAGGGGAAGGCCAAAGAAGAAGTGGTTGAACGGGATTGAGCGCGATATGAGGACTGCTGTGATCGAGTGAAGCGGTGGTTGAGTGTGGCCAAATAGCTGGGAGAATAAGGCGAGGAGGAAGAAGAAGATTCGCCGAAAGGTGGAAAAAATAACACGCGCGTATTGTACACGGTTTACTTGCGTCCCTTACCGTTTGTCTGTCGATGTTTAGACATCCGACGGTGGACGGGTGGCATTCCGTTCGATTCGCGCATTTTTTGTTCACTATAACGCTGGATCCGGTCGAATCCATTATGTGCAACGTCTGACAGTAATCTAGATCTACAACAGCACACAGAAATTATCCCACAAATATGTTTCGGACGCGTTAATACGTACCCCGGGCGCACGGTCTATCTATAGCGTATTGGTTGCACGTCAAGTTGTCCGACACGTTCACGCAAGTGTAGCAAGTCAAATTTTCTGAAAACGAAAACGATTAATACGCGCGCGTTCCCGAAATCAACTCCCACGGCCAGTTTAAATCGGCGCGGCCATAAAGTACGTCGGTTCGCGTTTATCTATTTTTTTATATTTGACGCGCTCGAATAAACGGCACGCGCCACCGCCGCCGCCGGTTTCCGTATGATTTATAAGCGTACGCGCTTTACGATCGTGTGTGTGTGTGTATATATATAGGTGGTCAGATATCCTAAACGGGACAAACGAATTAAAGGAGACGAATTTTTCTCCCGAAATTAAACGATAGTCGACGTTATTTTTTTACGTCCACGGTCATATACGGATAATTTTCCAAAACTAATATCGGATATACGTGTAAAACGATAAAGACGAAATACGTAATACGTAATAATGGGCAATTGGAATAAAAGCACGAATAATAAAAAATCATTTTCGTCGTATTTGGGAACTAAAAAATTCGACATTACGCCGACGTCGTTGGATTTGTTTTTTAACGGGGGAACCGTTATCGAGAAGCGAGACGTTTTAGCGTTGAGGGAGAACTGAGGGAGAAGGTAACTGGACGAACTTTTGAAATACGATAGTTATCCGTATAATAATAATAATAATAATACGAGGCGTCTGGACAAGTTGAACGGTACACTTCGGCGTTCGCGGCTATTATTCAAATCGGCTATTCGATATTTAAATTAGATTCGTAAAAACAGACGTCGCGGTCTTTATAAAAAAAAAAAAAACGATTTTTCTTTCGTTTAGAACGTTAGAAGAATTTTAAACCGAAGAACAGTATTTTTACGAAAATATCGATTTCTTTTTTCAGTTACCCGTCGTTTTCGTTTTATAAAGAACCCACGGTTCGAATTCAAATATACAGACTAGTTTCCTAATTAATTTACCGCCGTATATAATTAACGACATTTGTCGGTAAATCGAAAAACGTATAAAATTCGCGCGTGGTGCTAATACATATTTTCAACGAAACGTAATATACCGCGAATTATCGATTATTTGACGAGAAAAACAATCCGACGGGTAAAACTGTAATTTCGGTAATCGAAATATTGGAACCGACGCGACGGTATTTTGCCGGCATTACAGCGCCGGTTAATACGCTTGTCGTTAAACGTTTTCGAAAACTTCTTTTCGGCGTTATTCTCCGTTTTCGTTGACCTTTAGCGATGGGGCAAAAACAAACGTTTTCAACGTCCCTTCGTACGGCTGACGAACATTTCGAAAAGGTTTTATAATCACGTAAATATAACCGACGAATAATATGATATTACGTCGTGACGCGGCGTAATATTCGCGAATGTAATAAGTCTATATAGATAATAATATATATTTGGAACAAAAAAAAGTTTAAAAATTATTCGTTCACGCTTAATTTTTGGTACGTATAGAAGTGACGCGTCTAAAATTGCCGGCTCGGTTTTTTTCGGAATCATTCGGGACTTGTTCGGCCCATTAACGGCGAACGCGTACTTTATAAACATTTACGGGAGAACAAGATATACGCGACGGCCAGTGCGGATTAGTTGACGGATCTGGCGATTCGGAAAATCGAATAAAGACGCCGACGGAAATATATTTTTATATATTAAACGCGACGTGGCGAACGTCTGATTTTCCGTTTTCGGGATAGGAAACGGAGCTTTGGCGGCGTAAATGTACGGAGTTATCGTCCGGCCGATTTATTCGGGAATCATTGTCCGACGCGCCGATTTAACGGCACATTTGCAAAATGTAAGCGTGTAATTTCACCTCGTGACGAATTGAAAAATAACCTAAACCAACGTACCGAACGTACGTACGAGCCGGCGGCCGCCGAGTGTTATCGAAATAATTACGCGGACGCGTTGACACCGGAAACATCGAGCGGAAAACCGAGGCGATCGAGTAATATTGATTGCGCGCTCGGGTTGTGAATCGGTTCCGCGACGTTTTCGTTGTTAAAATATCGTCGATTGTGAGGGTGTTTCGAAAGTTTCGCGTGTCGTTTCCGTTATGTCTCGTCGTTCGAGCGTCGAATACATTTCGTTACGCGTTGGGGACGTACGTAATTAAACGTGCCGTGAATCGTACGGGTCGATTATAAAACAGTGTATACGCCGGCAATGGTTGAAAATGTTCGGGTAAAAAACGACGACGGAACTTGGCGGGAATTGCCCGTTAGAATCCGACGACAATTACGATACGTCTATTGTAGAAAAACGCGGTGGCGTCGGCGAAACGAGCGTTTTCACATTCTACGCAAGGGTGAACGGTTACGGTTTGGTTTTCATGTAGTACGATTAGTTACAGTGGCGTACTAACCAAGGGGGAGGATAAAACGAAAATTTTCGGGAACAAATAAATTTCCTACGGGACGTACATAATATAAGAGTTTATAACGCGTCTTGTTTCGTTAGGGTCGTCCGATATTAAATTAATGGTTTGTACGCGGCCGTTTTTATTTGTGTACGTTAGGCGCGACGTGGAACGATAAAAAAAAAAAAGAAAAACGAACGCCGCAAGATTCACGGCGGGGGGG